>CAUDMG010001490.1:6430124-6630124 GCA_958450375.1 Homarus gammarus
TTTTTTATCCATTTATCTGTCTGTTCCTTTCTATGACGTCACATAACTCCTCAATTTTCTTCCTTTTCCATCACTAATAGCCTTTCCATTTTCTTTCCCCATCCCTCTTTTCTCTCTCTCTCCCCTTTTCTGTTCCATCCTATCTCCCGTTCTCCCCCTTTCTTTTCCATTCCTCATTCTAACAAACAACCTCTGCCTTCCCCACATTCTTTCCCCATTCCATCGTATCACTTTTCATTCTTTCCATTCCATCATCACCATATCTTTCCCTTCTCTATAGTCAATATTGCCTCTCCTGACAATACCCGTTCCATCATTTGTTGGTTCATCCCTTTTCCGTTTTATCATAAGTCTTTTCCTTTTACCGTCCCCCTTCTGATTCTATCCCGTCCCATCCCTCCCCGTCCTTCTCCGTCCCGCCCCCTCTCCTCCCCCCTCCCACCCTTCCTTCCCTCCCTCCCTCATTCCTCCCTTCCCACTGATGACAGGACACCATGAGACGGATGAATGTGACATTTATTAAATATCTCGACCAGCCATTGTGGGCGGTACCTGCTGACTGAGGTGGGTGGAGGAGGAAGTGGATAGTGGTGGAGTAGGTGGTGAGCGGTGGAGGTGGATGGTGGTGGAGGAAGTGGATAATCGGAATGGAGGTGAGGAATACCAAACAAAGAATGATGGGGAAAGCATAAGGATAGGAAGAAGGGAAAGGTGTAAATGAGGCACCTTCTCACCACCCCATCACCCACCCTTTCCATACTCACTTCCCTACGACCCTTCCCTTACACCCAGACCCCCCCCCTCTCCACACCACGCCCACACCACCCCCTCCCCCACGCCCACCCTCCATTACTGGGCGTCACGTCACACAACAAACATGTCTCTCTAATGAAATCCCGTAACGTGGATGATCATAAGTGGGGGCGCCATGTTGGAGGTGTGGTGGGGGAGGGGAAGAGGAGGGGGAATAGGAGGAAGAAAGGGGAAAGAAAGAGGGAGAAGAAGGGGAAAAGAGGAGGAAGTAAAGATGGGGAGGACGGGGAAGGGAAGAGGAGGAAGAAGGGGGAAGGGAAAAGAGGGAGGAGGGGGGAATAGCAGGAAGAAATGGGAAAGGGAGGTGGAGAGGAAGAAAGGACTGGAATGAATGAGGAAGAGGGAGGAGGAGGAGGAGGAGGAGGAGGAGGATTGGGGTAGGTGGGAAGGGGGGAGGAGCTGTGATTCAGACAAAAAAAATACCCCCCCTCTACCCCCTCCCTCTACCCCCCCCAGCGAAAATATTAAAGGGGCGAAACTGGACAAAACTCAGTGCAAAAAAAAAAACAGTATTTTAAAATCCCGATGCATAAAATCTCTGCACCGGAATAATTATTAGAACGGACAGGCTGTAAACTCCTCCTCCTCTTGAGTTAGCTTAATGTTAGCGTTTAGTTAGCTTTGTTAGTGTAGAGTTAGCCTTGTGTTAGCATAGAGTTTAGTGTTAGCGTAGGGTTAGAGTAAGCGGTGCCTTCCCACTTGAAAGATTCGGTTAAGTGGGCCAGCCGAGTCATGGTGAGTCAGCCGAGTCGTGGTGAGTCAGCCGAGGTCATGGTGAGTCAGCCAGGGTCATGGTGAGTTAGTCGGGGTCATGGTGAGTCAGGTCACCCACCAACCTCGATCAGACTCACACTCACTAACCTCCCCTCACCCCTTCCCATACCTCCCCTCACCCCTTCCCATACCTCCCCTCACCCCTTCCCATACCTCCCCTCATCCCTTCCCATACCTCCCCTCACCTCTTCCCATACCTCCTCTCATCCCTTCCCATACCTCCCCTCATCCCTTCCCATACCTCCCCTCATCCCTTCCCATACCTCCCCTCATCCCTTCCCATACCTCCCCTCATCCCTTCCCATACGTCCCATCACCCCCTCCCTCACCTCCCCTCATCCCTTCCCATACCTCCCCTCACCCCTTCCCATACCTCCCCTCATCCCTTCCCATACCTCCCCTCACCCCTTCTCATACCTCCCATCACCCCCTCCCTCACCTCCCCTTCCCTCACTTCCTCTCCCCTTTTCCGTCACTTCTTTCCCTCCCTCCCTCCCTCCCTTTCTTCACCTCTTTCCCTCCCTCTCTTCCCTCACCTCTTCTCTCCCCTTCCCTCACTTCCTCTCTCCCCTTCCCTCACCCCCCCCCCCCCTGAAGTCAGCTGTGTACACTCGCGTGGTCATTGTGGTAGTATTTGCTCGCATAATCAGCTGTTGTGGTGGCCTGGGCTATTCACTGCGAATATGGCGTCTGCAGCTGAAACTTTGGCGTAATCGACTTTGTTTATTAAAGGTTAGCGTATTTGTTTACCTTGGCGTATTGTTGTTTAATTCGGCGTATTTATTTATATCTTTATCTAGGTATTATATTTGTAGTGTAGAGAATAGCGTAATATTTGAGGTGGTTTTGCGTCATGTTTGGTTTTAATATATGGCGTATGTTGAGCCAGATGCAGGGTCTATTTTCAATTACAGAATAGCGTATGGTAAGGAATTAATTACCGCGTTTGTAATTGAAGTGGGCGTATTTATAAATTTAGATTAGCGTATTTAGTGTTTTATGTGAGTTTATTTATAGTGAATCTGGTGTTATTTTTTGCGTATTTATAGCCACTTTTAAGCGTATTTTTACCTGTATTATAACACCTCTGGGAACTTACCTGGTGGATAGGTAATTTATATGATGCGTATTTTTAGTCACATTGAGGTTTGTTTCTACCTTAATTATAGAGTATTTTAAATTAATTCACTTTAAATGAGTGATTAAATTAGTGTTTGGTAGTTAGGTAAGCAGGTGTATTTGTGCTTTAATTGGGTTATTATAATCATTAGTTTGGATAATTACTTCGGTGTTGTGATAATATGACTTACTGGTAGTTATTTTGTCCTTGAGAGTTAATTGGACCTGTGAATAATTAATTAGCGTAATGGTAAGAAATATGAGGAAATTAATAATATCTTTTTTTATAATTAGTCATTTGTTAATACAGTGGAGTTATGTTTTTAGCGAATGGTTAATGAATTTGGCTTATTTTTTATTTTAAGTTGGCGTTTTAGTAATTAATTTAGCGTGTTGGTAATGAGCCGATACTGTACACTGGATAATTAATTTGATGAATTAGTTTAAGTTATTCACTGTTGTATATACAAGGGGGGGGGGGGGATGTGTTTAGCTGAGTAACCATCCATCAGTTGGTTAGGTGTTAACCCTACCCAAGAAATGTGTGTTTACTTAATGTCAGGGCTGCCAACTTAACCATATATCCTTTATGAATAACGAGGATGGAATACCTATGAGTGTCAAACCTTTACACCTCACTTTAAACTCTCTTAAAAATAACCACGAAATAACAATAACCAATAAAATAATTCGTTGTATTGGATGATGTAAAACGAATGATTCTCCAATATTTTTTTTTTTTTTTTTTTTTTTTTTTTTTTTTTTTTAAGCTCGACCCTGGTTACCGTTGATCACAAAGTAGAGTCCTAACAACTGTCGTAGAACACAGCCGGTATTGACCTGTAAATACTGTTAACAGAGCTTGGCACACACCCAGGTAAAGTTTTGACGTGTCCGACACTCACAGCTATGGTGGTTTGGTGAATTTATAGTGGACATATCTGTTGTGTTTACAGTGTGGGTCATATAACAGCGAGTGTGGTGTATTTGAACCCTGAAATAACTGCTGTAATGGTGATTGGCAACGAAGCGGCAGCCCGGGTGACAGTGAAGTGGAGGGGGGGGCCTCTCTCTCTCTCTCTCTCTCTCTCTCTCTCTGTGTGATTCCTTTTCCTCATCTCCCTCTCCTCCAGCCCCTTTTTGCTTGCTTTTGTCCCTCCCCTTTCTCTCTTTCTTGCCTTCCCTTCCTTCATCTTTTTCTACTCTCCCCCTCATCCGTTCTCCCTTCCTCCCTCCTTCTTCCCTATTATCAATTATCTCTCTTTCTCTCTTTGTCTCCCCCTCCCTTTTCCCCGTCTTTTTCCCCCTTCCTTTCATCGTTTAGTCTTCCTCTCTCCGTCCCTCTCCCTCAAAATCTTACCTCTTCCTCTCTCCTTTGCTCTTTACGCTTCTGCTCTCTCTCTCTCTCTCTCTCTCTCTCTCTCTCTCTCTCTCTCTCTCTCTCTCTCTCTCGTAACAGTGACACCGCCGCTCATTGCATTTTTTCAGTGTGATTTGTGACAGTTTTGTTGGCGTGAAGATCGAGTTTCAGTCCTGTTTTTCTGGTCATGCTGTTCATTATGTGTATGTGTGTTTTTTTTTTATTCAGTAATTTTGTGTGTCTACAGTAAATTGAGTTGTATACATACCTCATAATAACGTTTATTTATGTGCTTTTGAACCATCGTATTTATGTATGTATGTATACTGTGGTGTGTGTCGTATTTATGGTAAGAGTGTGTGTGTGTGTGTGTGTGTGTGTGTGTGTGTGTGTGTGTGTGTGTGTTTTGCTTTGATCGCTGTGGTCAGTGACGTAACTTTAATCTGTTTTGGATGTTACAAATATGTATTTAAAGATAGAGCAATTCCAATACACCAGTTATTTTCCAACGTTCACCCCCCCAAAAAAAAAGAAAAAAATTGTTGCAGGGGAAAAAAAAGTAATTGTAAAACAGAATTTTCATGGGTTTTGGGAATAATATTTTTAATTTATTTTTATTTTTTTTATTTATTTGTTTTTTTTTCCTACGTTAAGAAAATAAGAATAACTCGAAAGATGAAGAAAAATCCCTCACTTACAATAAGCATCCATCAGATCCATCAGTCAAGTCAGAGAGGCTGGTCATTGATCCGGGGAGACTTGGGGGTCGGGGTGGGGGGGGGGGGTGGTGTTAGTTGGGTGACAGTCTCGTGTCTTGATAACTGACTGGTGAGAAGCTAAGTGAGCAGTGTCGTCTCCTCTCGTTAGCTGCATTAAGTTTAATCCCCAACAGCTCTCTCACTGAGGGGAGGGGTGTGTGTCCCCTCGTGTGCTGTGACCTTCCCTTCCCTTCCTTTCCCTTCCCTTCCTATCCTCTCCTTCCTCTTCCCCTTCTACCTTCCTCTTCTTCTCCCTCCCCTTCTCTCTCCCCTTTCCCCCCCTTCCTCACCTCCTTCCCCCTGCACTCCCTATCCTTCCCCTTTCTCTCCTTCCCCTCCCTTCAATTCCTCACCCCCATTTCTTGTCCTTCTCCCCTCTACCTTCCTCCCCACCTCTGACTCCCACTCCTTCACATTCCTTCACATCTTCAACACATTCCTGATACAGCCTTAACAGTTCTCCTCCAGTGTTAGTGATCGTCGTATGGCTGTTTTGTCTCCTTCACTACTCCCTTGACTGACTGGGCAGGACCTTCGCCATAACCTTTATTGTCCTCCGTATCTTTTATTATTATTTTTTCTTTTTATTCCACCATTATTTAATTATTCTTCAGTTGTTTTCGTCGCGGTTATTATCTCTCTCTCTCTCTCTCTCTCTCTCTCTCTCTCTCTCTCTCTCTCTCTCTCTCTCTCTCTCTCTCTCTCTCTCTCTCCTTGAGCCGTGGTGACATAGTTTTCCACAGTATCTCTTATCGTTGTTTCGTTAGTTATATACTTTGTGTTGACGGGGGTACTGTAGTGACCAGAACCGTGCGTTATGCCCCTCTAGCACTCATTGTTGTTGTTTTCTGTAATTTGTTCAGGTGTGTGTGTGTGTGTGTGTGTGTGTGTGTGTGTGTGTGTGTGTGTGTCATTGTGGTTACTAACTATGGCGTAGTTTAAGTGTTCATTATCAGGGTAGTTATCAGTGTCAACGCAGTAAATCCAAGTCGAACATTAACTGGAGTTGGGTGGCTGATGTGATGGTGGGGGTAGTGGTGTTAGTGGTGGGGTAGTGGTGTTAGTGGTGGGGGTAGTAGTGGTGGTGGAGGTAGTAGTGGTGGTGGGGTTAGTAGTAGTGGTGGTGAAGGTAGTAGTGGTGGTGGGGTTAGTAGTAGTGGTGGTGGGGGTAGTAGTGGTGTTGGAGGTAGTAGTGGTGGTGTGTGGTAGTGAAGATGGTGGTGTTGAGGGTTGAGGGTTGGGGAGGGGGATAATGGCTGTGGCTGGTGGTGGTATTTCAAAATAATCACAACAGCGTAACGTAAAGTACACGAACTTTTTTTTACAAAAGTTCCTCGGGCCGAGTTGTCAAACTTTTAGTGGGTCAATAAAAAAAACAAAACACGTGATTTTTAGTACTGCAGGAACAGATGGTTGACCGCTGCAGCAGGTGTATAAGTTTGGTCATTGGCCAGGTAGTAAATTGTGTATAGGTAAATCCCCCCCCCCCCCCTCCCCGTGGCGTATACTGATAGCCAGGGCAGACAGAAAATGGTCCCAACAACAGGGTGAGGAGGGGGTTCGGTTATCGCTGCCAGTTCCGGGAAATATGATAAACCCAGTTATTTGTCCTCCCTTAAGCGCTCCGGCACTTACTATCTAACTGGCCTAGGGATACTAACAGCCGGCTGGAACACGTGACGAGGCAGTTTAGAGGAGTCGAGGCCCTTACATGGTACAAGTAGAGAGAGACACTCAACACCGCACCGTCTAGGATCGTTATAGTTATTAAAACCTTGTAGTGAGGGTGATTGGGTGGGGTTGTGGAGGGCTTGATTGTTAAAAGGATTAGCGTTCTTAGGATGGGTCGTTATGGTGTTGCGGGCGTTGGTGTGGGATTTGGTGGTGTCAGGGATCTCGGGATTGGTTGTGAGGAAGGGAGGGGAGGGGAATAGGGGATGTCAACACGCGGGGGAGAGGAGTCGTGATTGGTTACAAGGGGAATGGGAGAGAAAACCACCTTATGACCCTCGTTAATATTCAGTGCCAGATGCCAGAGTTTTTTTTTGTTCAGCATAGCACAGCATAGCACAGCATGGATGACCAGCCTCTCACCCCGACTCTCACCCTCCCCCCCTCTCGTGTAATGCCTCCCCCTCACCCCTCCCGTAATGCCCCCTCGCGGCCACCGATCCTGTACTGGCGTTGTTCACCATAAAGGCTGTGTATTGGTGCTGGGTGGGTAGTTCTCTCCTTGTAAATCTCTCGTGTGAGTGTATGTATCCATCACCTGTATTAACACAACTCATTCCTCGTAAAAAAAAAAAAAAAAAAAAAATACTCGCTGCTTATGAGGTGTTTTTGGCGAGTCAGGTCTTGTGTCAGGTGGCTAGCAGTTTAGTATGATTGGTTACCTCGTTTTACCTTGGGTTAGTGCTAAACCTTTAACTCCCGTCAACGCTCATTACTTGATTCGCCAATAGTCTTTCATAGCTACGGATTGTTGTAGTAGTAGTAAAATTGATGGACCAATCACGTGTAACTTTTTATTTATGCTTAGGTTTATAGCTTCCGATTGGCTATTCTTTTTGGGGAGTTTTAGTCGTATCGATTTGCCAATTAATCCATGCAGAGGGGAGGGGAAGAAGGGAAGGGGAAGGTGAGGGAGAGGGAAGGGAAGGGAAAGGGAGAGGAGGGTAAGTATGGTAGGATGTGGATATTGTGAACCTTTTGTGACGTGATGGTGGGGTGACAGGGTACAACAAAGGTCGCCGACAGTGTTATGAGTATTCATGTGTTATTGACTCTTTATTATAATACACGAAGGTTCGGTCGCCAGGGGGCACTGAAGCATATGTATGTATGTATGTATGTATGTATGTATTCATTGTGTTTTTTAGGGTATTAATGTATTCACTATTTTGTTTGTATCTTCATTTATTATTTTGTTTTTGTTTTTTGTTAATGTTTATTGAGAGAGTATACCTGATAACCCTCTCTCTCCCTCCTTCCTTCCTTCCTTCCTTCCTTCCTTCCTTCCTTCCTTCATTTTTTCCATTCACCGTTCTATTTCCCCTCCATCCTTCCGTTCATTTCACCTTCTTTTCTTTCTCCCTACTTTTTTCCCTTCATTTTCCATTCCTTCCACCCTCCCTTGTCCCCTCCCTCCCTCCATCCCTCCCTCCTTTCTTCCTTCCTTCTCTCCCCCTCCCCTCTCTTCCTCAATAATAAGCATAATAATCCGATAAACCCCTTTCTCTCTCCCCCCACCACCCCCCAACAGGCAGTCCCCTGCAGTGAATATATTTCTCCCCCCCCCCCTTCTCCCCTCTCACCCTTACCCTTCTACTCCCCCATCCTTTTATTTCCTCTCCCCATCATTCTCTATATTCTTCCCCATCTTCCTCCTCCTTCCTTTTCTTCCATCATCCCCTACCCCTCTTCCATCATCATCATCCCCTTCCCCTCTCCCATCCCCTTTCCACTCTTCCATCATCCTCCTTCCCCTCTCCCATCACCTCCTCCCCCTCTCCCACCAACCCTCTTTCCCCCTCCCTTCATGTCCCTTCCCCTTTTCCCTCCCATCACCATCTCCCCTCCCTCATGGAACATATTCGGACAAGCTCTGGCTATTGTTGACTCTGTCCCATGATGTGGGTTACTCGCTTGTGAAGCCATTGTTTAGGGACAGACCTGACATTATCGCCCGCTTTATTACCTGGGGGAGCCGATGGTGTGGGAGAGTGACAGGGGTGAGGGAGAGGTGGGGGAGTGACAGGGGTGAGGGAGAGGTGGGAGAGTAACAGGGGTGAGGGAGAGGTGGGGGAGTGACAGGGGTGAGGGAGAGGTGGGGGAGTGACAGGGGTGAGGAAGAGGTGGGAGAGTGACAGGGGTGAGGGAGAGGTGGGAGAGTGACAGGGGTGAGGGAGAGGTGGGAGAGTGACAAGGGTGAGGGAGAGGTGGGAGATGGATGAGGGAAAGTGACGAAGGAGTGGTGGGGGAGTGACGAGGAATAGGTGGAGGGAGAGTAATGAGGGAGAGGAGGGAAGAGAGAGAGGAGGGAAGAGAGAGAGTGGGGGGGGGGAGAGGAGAGAGGGAGAGTAACAAGGGAGGACAGAGGTAAACAAAAGAGAATGGGCGAGGGCGTAGGGATGGGCGGTCCACACAGCCTCAGGAATAAGGGTGTACATGGCACAGCGCTGCCCCCCCACACCACCCTCATCACAACTTCCTCACCACACCACCCTCACCCATCTCACCACTCACACACCACCCTCATCAGCCACCCTCATCACAACCCCCTCACTACGCCACCCTCATCCATCTCACCACTCACACACCGCCCTCACCATCCACACCGCCCTCACTGCCCTCACCGCCCACACCACCCTCACCACCCACACCGCCCTCGTCACCCACACCGCCCTCATCACCCACACCGCTCTCACCACCCACACCGCCCTCACCACCCACACCGCCCTCATCACCCACACCGCTCTCACCACCCACACCTCCCTCACCTCCCTCACCATCCACACCGCCCTCATCGCCCACACGACCCTCAACACCCACACCTCCCTCATCACCGATACCACCCTCACCACCGATACCACCCTCACCACCCACACCGCCCTCACCACCCTCACCACCCACACCGCTCTCACCACCCTCATCACCCTCACCACCCACACCTTCCTCACCACCCATACCACCCTCACCACCCACACCGCCCTCACCACCCACACCGCTCTCACCACCCTCACCACCCTTAGCATGAGCACCACCTGAGTCTCCCACAGTTTAAAGTTCAACATCCAGCTGGTCTGATCAACAACAGCTGACTACTGACGTAGGCTGTACAGTTGTACACCTGCGTCAGGAGGGAAGTGGTATAGTGTGTCGCTGTGTTTGTATGTAATGGTGGTGGTGGTGGAGTGGTGGCGGTGTGTTGGCGATGATCGTAGAGTTGGTGTTGTTGGTGGTGATGATAGTATGGTATGGTTGGTAAGTGTGTGTGTGTGTGTGTGTGTGTGTGTGTGTGTGTGTTGTTTTAAGGTTACACCAAACATTGATCTCAGGGTCCTCCTCCTCCTCCTCCTCCTCCTCCTCCTCCTCCTCCCTGCCCGGCTCTTGACAGTAATGTGTTGCTCTTATTTATTTATTTCACTCGTAAGTCTCACAAAACTGTATCATATAATCAATAATGTACCTGAAGCGTGTGCATGACTCCACATAGTGTGTACATGAATCCACATAGTGTGTACATGCATCCAAATAGTGTGTACATGCATCCACATAGTGTACATGACTCTTCATAGTGTGTACATGCATCCACATAGTGTACATGACTCTACATAGTGTGTACATTACTACACATAGTGTACATGACTACTTAATGTGTGCATGACTACACATAGTGTGTACATGACTCCACATAGTGTGTACATGACCCAACATAGACTTATTACTTGTATAATATATCGTTATAATCTTGAGCTTAATCTTGAAATATATAAGAGGTGATATATTGGAGTATTATATTCAGTAATTAGTGTTATAGTTTAATATATGTATAAACTTAAGTAATATAATATAGTTTATTAGGGGTGTAAAATTCACACACACACACACACACACACACACACACACACACACTTAATACTTCGTGGAATTATTGTCTGTAATTAAGGTTATTAGGCAACATTAGTTTACAGACATTACTTAATACTGTACTTGGTCTCTCACTGTATTATTTCATTAGTAATTATCATTGTGTGTTATAAACTAGAGGAATACATAATTAATTCTTGATATATTGACTCTGGCATTAATTACCCTCCTTTCACGAGAGACTCAATAGCAAGGTCAATATTTTTCCCAGGTAATGGTTCACTAATTGATGCTTTTTCACTGCTATATAGTTTATTTACTTTTAGTTATTTACTCTTTGTATTTATTCCGTTTGTTTGTAGTGTTATTGTTTTATTGTTTGTTTGTGTTTCTCTATTATGTGTATACTGTATGTTAGGAGAGATAATATCACTTACCTGGCTGCTATTATCCCGCTTATGTATACCTGGAGTCCTCACCTGAGCCGGGGGGCGGGGTGGAGGATGGTGGTGGTCCAGGGGCGCGTGGCGGGGCGCTGGGTGGAGGATGGTGGTGGTCCTGGGGCGCATGGCAGGGCGCTGGGTGGAGGATGGTGGTGGTCCCGGGGCGCGTGGCGGGGCGCTGGGTGGAGGATGGTGGTAGTCCCGGGGCGCGTGGCAGGGCGCTGGGTGGAGGATGGTGGTGGTCCCGGGGCGCGTGGCGGGGCGCTGGGTGGAGGATGGTGGTGGTCCAGGGACGCGTGGCGGGGCGCCGGGTGGAGGATGGTGGTGGTCCCGGGGCGCGTGGCGGGGCGCCCGGTGGAGAATGGTGGTGGTCCCGGGGCGCGTGGCGGGGCGCCCGGTGGAGGATGGTGGTGGTCCAGGGGCGCGTGGCGGGGCGCTGGGTGGAGGATGGTGGTGGTCCAGGGGCGCGTAGCGGGGCGCTGGGTGGAGGATGGTGGTGGTCCTGGGGCGCATGGCAGGGCGCTGGGTGGAGGATGGTGGTGGTCCCGGGGAGCGTGGCGGGGCGCTGGGTGGAGGATGGTGGTGGTCCCGGGGAGCGTGGCGGGGCGCTGGGTGGAGGATGGTGGTGGTCCCGGGGCGCGTGGCGGAGAATGGTGGTGGTCCCGGGGCGCGTGGCGGGGCCCTGGGTGGAGGATGGTGGTGGTCCTGGGGCGCGTGGCGGGGCGCTGGGTGGAGGATGGTGGTGGTCCCGGGGAGCGTCGCCCCCGTTGTGCTTAATGCTACACGTAATTGTTTCCCGGTAAACAATGCCATCGATTTTGTCCCCATCACCTGAGTAGTAGGTGAGGGAGACTACCTGCCTCATCCTCTTCTTGGCCTTCTTCCCTGCTTCTTCTTCCACCTTCAACCTCTCCTCCTCTCTCTCCTCCTCCAATATTCAGGTCTTCTTTCTTCCTCCTCCTCCTCTTCCTCCTCCCCTTCCCCTCCTCCTCCGCTTCCCCTTCCACTTCTCCACTTCTAACCCTCATCCTCATGTTCCACTCACCAAGATGTTGATCCACATCCTCCGTCACTCTAGATGCGCCGTGTGGTGGAGGAACTCACTGAACTCTTCCACCCAGAAGTATTCTGTCTGACCTTCAACACAAGACCCCCCTTACAACATCTCTACCAGCCATGTTCACTCTCCAACACAAGGACCTCCAACAACATCTCCACCAACCATGTTCACTCTCCAACACAAGGACCTCCAACAATATCTCCACCAGCCATGTTCACTCTCCAACACACACTTATTAACGTCTCCCCCAGCACCCTCAACACTGCCCGGCACAAGACCCACTACAGAGCGCCTATCAGTTGCTCACCCTATATTACAAGACGGTTCTGGCCTCACGTGGAATGCTGCCGCCACCTATATGGAGATGTATTCTAATCCTCCTTTACCCTCCTCGTACCGAATCCAATCTCAACCCGTATACTACAACCTTATCAGGGACCCCAGCTCTTACTCCTAGCCTCCTTCCCCCCCTCCATCCTCCACATCCTTCCGTGAGCGTTCTTCCCTCTCCATTCTCTTCAATTAACCTAATGTTCAGAGCTGCGATAGAGTTCAGACCATCAACCTACGCTTGCTTGAGTTCAAATACTCCTCCGCTTGGTGTTCCATCGCATGTTATCAATACATTACTGAGTCGACGAGCATACCGAGCGTCCGTACCCCCTGTTATTCCCCGTACCTCCTGACGCTGGTGTATGTTCTCCCCTCCCTCGCTCGTGGTGTTCTTTGTACTGTGCATAGAACTTGTAGCTCGCCAAGTACAGGTCATATAAGCACGCTATTATTTATTAATTATTGACTCTTTAACTTTACTACAAGGTACAGTGCCCAGCCGTGTCGGAGTGTAGGTCATGGTGGCGGGTTCTTGGGTACAGTCATGGTATTACTCTGTGTTTTTCATGACTTGTTAGCTCCTATAAAAAAATATGTCGTCTTTAGTTTGTTGTATGATAACTAGACGTCATGTGAACACACACCTGCCTGCCCGGCACACCTGTCAGACTGTAAACCCGTTATATCATCAAGGTCTTCCGAGAGTCAGGAGATAGCATGTTATTACATCTTCCAGGAAATTTTGTAATTGTAATTTTCAATTTGAATCGTGATTTCACATGTTTTGCTCTCGGAGGAAATTGTAACGTGTGATGATTAAGGCGTTAATTATACCCCAACACAAACTTTTTCTGAACATGACGCAGATGTGAGTCACCTCAACCCTCTTCACCCCAACGCGTCTCGCTCCTTCTCTGCGTAAAAACAACTTAAGCGTAACCAAAACTCATAGTAAATCATGGAAATAAGTTACAACTTGTTTTCTTAAATTTGTTTTTATTTTTCATTCTTGTCGTTCTTCTTCATGTAGCGCTCACCATTTACAAAAGCCGTGCCGTCCTGGTATAGCCTGAGGGAGGGTGGTGGGGAGGCAGGTGCGTCACGGTCCACGGGCACTTCTCTCGACAAAATCCAATCTAAAGCTATACGCCTTATCAGAGACCGGGCTGTCACTTGCAGGTTCCCTCCCCTTCATGTACATCGTTCAGGGTCCTCCCCGCCTGCATTCAACTCACTACTTTCATGGTCAATTCTCCAGTGAAATTCAGTCCACCATCCCACACCTGAACTCACGACTCGCTATTTGAACTCAGAGTTTCTCTTCGTTACCTCCCTGGCTCTCACAAATACCTGGTTCAAACTTCCTATAAATGAACATCCTTTCCCCTCTCAGCTTTTATTCCCGCGCCGCTCGTCACTGGACCTTTAACTATGCTTTTCATATCTCCTGACGATTTGACACCACAGCTTATTTCACCTAAAAATTAACCATTCTAACCTAACCTAACCTAACCTAACCTAACCTACTCAGCAGATTGTTTTGTTTTGTTGTCATAGTGAGAAGATACAGTGTTATAGACGTATGAGGACCAGTGGGGAGTGTTAGTGTTGTGGGCGCTGTGTGTTACTGCTGTGGGTGTTTCTTGTCCTGATACTGAGAAAACTTGTTATTTCCCTTTATGTGTCCTTATCCTGAACCCCTTACGTCTTTCTTCTACGTTTACTAACCTATTCTCTGATATTCTTCCTTCCTTACTTTCTTTATCTTCGTCTTGACCTCTCATTCCTCTTGGTCTTCTTCTCCTTCACCCCGTCTCCTTCACCGTCCTCCTTCTCTCCTCTCTTGTACAGGGTGGCACAAGGTGGTGTACTAGGCCAGGTTACAGTTGTCCCAGGTCATGTATGATGTTCAGTACAGTACTAGGGGAGTTAATACCATGGATGACTGGGTTGAGGATTGAGCAGTAGTGAGTATGGAATAACAGCCATAACGGAGGGGGCGGTGTCATGGAGGGAGGGAAGGTAGAGGTGGGAGGGTAGGGGAAGGGTGAAGGAGAGAGGCTAGAGGATGGAGGGGAAGAGGGAGGATAGAGGATGGTGGAGAGGGAGAGAGGGTAGAGGATGGTGGAGAGAGGGTAGAGGATGGGGGAAAGGAGGGAGGCTAGAGGTGGGAGGGCAGGGGAAGGGTGAAGGAGGGAGGGTAGAGGATGGAGGGGAGGAGGGATGGGTAGAGGATGGAGGGGAAGAGGGAGGATAGAGGATGGTGGAGAGGGAGAGGGGGTAGAGGATGGTGGAGAGAGGGTAGAGGAGGGAGGCTAGAGGTGGGAGGGCAGGAGAAGGGTGAAGGAGGGAGGTAGAGGATGGAGGGGAGGAGGGAGGGTAGAGGATGGAGGGGAGGAAAGGGGATAGAGAATGGAGGGGAGGAGGGAGGGTAGAGGATGGAGGGGAGGAGGGAGGATGGAGGTGGCGGTGGTCGTAATGTCACGCTTGACTTCTTGTCCCGTGAATGGGGTTGTGGGCAATATTGCGCCTTGTTGATCTCGTTGCAGGTGTCGTGCACTGTGAGGGTTGTACCATTTTGTGATATTATAGATGGTTTTGGCTGACCGACCTGACCCACACTACACCACAGAGGGGCCGCTGGTGTTGGCGTGACGCGGCCACGTGACGCCTCGGGGTTACGGTACTATAAATAATTATCATCTCCCTCTTTTATTACAATTACCAGCTTACTACCTTTGTCCTGTGTCACACAATAATAGCCACAACTTGTCGAGATATAATACAACACGGCGCTGGAGGTTTTATCTGAATATCTATAAATAATGTAAATAATGTCAGCTATTGTGTTAATCATCCATTTTACCGTCAGATGATTTTGGTGAGTCACGCACCACTGCCTGGTTACCCTCATCACCTTATGCTCTGCTGACTGATTTGTTGTGGTGTGTGGTAGTGGTGATGTGGTAGTGGTGGTGGTGATGTGGTAGTGGTGGTGATGTGTTCGTGATATTGATAGTGTGGTGATGATTCTAGGTGTGGTGGTGATGCTGGTGTGTGGTGATGTGGTAGAGGAGATGATGGTGTACTACGACGGCGGCGGAGGCAGGGGGAAGGGGGGTAGCGTGTGGCGTGGTGTGTTTAATAGTGACTGGAGGCGAGCAAACTTGTGGCATGTGGGAGTTATGTGCTGGGTTAAGGTCATTAAGCTGGGAGAGTTGTGGAAGTTGAAGACCTTAACTAGCTCGTGTGTAACTATCAACAGCTTCTCACATTGTCACTCATCTTGTGCTGTTGTAGGAAACTCTTGGTACAATGTTGTGTTGTCGTTGTGAAGGTAAGACCCGGCTTACCTGTCAGCGTTTGGGTTAATTAGGCAGATACTTGTGTTACACGAGAGGTTAATTGAGGAAGTTGGTTCATAGACAGGTGTGCTCTAAACCAGTATATGTTAACAGGAGTTGTGGTGGTGGTGATGATGGTAGTTGTGGTAAGTATTACAGACAGACTCTCGGTTCCTCAGGCAGTCATTGGGTGATTAAAGGAAATTACCCGTTGTTCCGAGGAGTAATTGGTTTGAAGGTTTCGTTCGACCTCCAGGTCAGTGAATTTTCGAACCACTGAAGCTTCGAATAAGTAAACCTTCAAATTAGTGAACCTTTGAATTAGAGAACATTTGAATTAGTGAACTCTCGAACCAGTGAAACTTTGAATTGGTGAACCTTCAAACCATTGATCCTAAGACTCAATGAACCTTTAAACCAGTGAGCCTTTGGAACCTTGGAACTAGAACAAACGAACCGTCGCAACAATGAACCACACATAAACCCTTGGCCTGGTGAGAGTGGGTGCCGATGTCCACGGTTTTAAGTTTGCCTTAAGTCAATACGTGAAGAAAGCGGAGTACAAGGCGGCCCTCACGTGCTCAGGCTCTCGACACTTGATATGCAAATGAACCTCGTAATGCTTTGTAATGCTTCGCGAAATGTGATCCATTCTTAACGCTTAGTGTGCCGGTGTGGGGCCCTGGTGATTGTGACGGTGCGGGGCCAATGGTGATTGTGATGGTGTGGGGGCCCGTGGTGATTGTGATGGTGTGGGGCCCGTGGTGATTGTGATGGTGTGGGGACCCTGGTGATTGTGATGGTGTGGGGACCCTGGTGATTGTGATGGTGTGGGGACCCTGGTGATTGTGATGGTGTGGGGACCCTGGTGATTGTGATGGTGTGGGGCCCGAGGTGATTGTGATGGTGTGGGGCCCGTGGTGATTGTGATGGTGTGGGGCCCGTGGTGATTGTGGTGGTGTGGGGCCAATTGTGATTGTGATGGTGTGAGGCCAATGGTGATTGTGGTGGTGTGGGGACAATGGTGACTGGTATGGTGTGTGGGGGGTGAATGTATTGGTGTGGTATGTGTAGGGGTGTGGGGGGTTAGTGTTTTGCTTGGTGTGTGCGTGTGTGTGTGTGTGTGCAGTAATCGTAAATATATTTCCTTAAATGATTACGTACAGGTGTGTGAACTTAAGTTACATGTTAGAAAGATAAAAATACTGACTTGCCTTTGTACATACTCAGTCATACACACACACTTATCATCCCATACTTGCACATGCCGTAGGTTTCATACTCATTACACACCCACACACAGACAAAAGTAAGGGGACAAACAGACGCCTACACACACACACACACACACACACACACTGACGCATATCGATCCGGCTATGAATACAAATAGTGTGTGCGCGCGCGCGTGTGTATATGTGTTAATGCATATGTGTGTGTGTGTGTGTGTGTGTGTGTGTGTGTAGGTAGGGCGTGTTTTACCCCCGTAATTAATAAGGTTGGTGTTATGGCATAAATATTCGGCACATATTGTGTTCCGCTGGGGAAAAAATTGTATTTTGGTTCCATCACTGATGACAATATGGTATGTTATTACTTTTAAATGTCGTTATGCTGGTGGTGCGTGTGTAGCGGGTAGGGTGTGTGTGTGTGTGTGTGTGTGTGTGTGTGTGTGTGTGTGTGTGTTTCACTCATTCGTGAAATTACAGTTTTGCTGTTTTGTCATTATTATTTATTTTGTAAATGAGAAGAAAGTGTGCACAAGGAAATAGGTCGCTGAAGGGAGGGGTATCAAGCAGGGGGAGGGGGGGGAGAAGTTGGTAAGGCACTGGGAGGAGGAGAGGGAAGAATGGGAGTCAACCATGGGCAGGGGAAGGGTGGGGAGTCAGTCACTAGGAAGAGGAAGGGGGAGAGGAGGGGTCAGATACTGGGAGGAAGGAGGGGGAAGAGTGGAATTCAGCCAGGGTAAGGGGAGGAGGGGGGGGGGAGTCGTCATAAGGGGGAGGGAGGGGGATGTCAGCCATTAAGGGTTGTGTAAGGTCAACATTATTATATAGGGCCACTTGTTTACTCGTCCACATCGAGGCTTAATGACCCAGTAATTAGGGCTAGGGGGAATGGGGGCTGTTTGCTGTTTATTGCTGTTTAATACTTACCTGGCCACTAATGACTCCCTGCAGGTGCACACGGTACCTGACATGATTACCTCTTCTCCCCCGTTGTCTCTGATGCCACCTGGGGAGTAGTGACAGTCTGCTAAACTACTAACGAGTCGAAAAAAAAAATAATGATAATAGTAATAACGGTAATGATAACAGTAATAACAACAACAACAATAATAATAATAGAACTAATAACAACAACCAAGGTAAATAAAGTCACCAAGCATCACTAAGAGCTCTCCACCAGCTAATTATTAAAGAAACATTACAAAAGAAACCTACAAAATGTACCTTGAGTATCCTAGATATTTTTCACGTAATCCTCCTCGTAACAAACTGGGGTGAGACGGTAGGTCAGACGAAGAGACGGTAGGTCAGACGAAGAGACGGAAGTAGATCAATATGCTTCCTTTCTCCTCCTACCCCCCCCCCCACCACCTCCTCTCCCCTCCACCTCCTCTCCCCTCCACCACTCTCCCCTCCACCACTCCCCCCTCCCCCCTCTCTTCTCTCTTTCACATCTCTCCCTTCCCCCTTTCCCCTCTCTTCTCTCCTTCACATCTCTCCCCTCTTCTCTCTTTCATATATCTCCCCTTCCTTTCCCTCTCCCTTCCCCCTTTCCCCTCTCTTCTCTCCTTCACATCTCTCCCCTCTCCCTCATCCTCCTCCCTCCTCTTCTCCCCCTTTTCACCTCAAACCACTCCTCCTCTTCCCCTCTCTCACACCCTAACTACTCCTCTTCTCCCTAGTTCATCCTCCCCCTCCCACCTTCCCTCACCTTCCTTCCTCGAGTCTTTCCCCTCTTCCTCCTCCCCTCTCCTTCCCTCTCACACTGATTCATATTGTAAGAGGATCAGATGCCCTTTAAGACATACCCCTGTAAGTAAGCCATAATCCAGGTATGTCAAAAAAAATCAGCCAATGCCTTAATTATTGTCTCCTGATGTCTTAAGTGAACTAGATGATGGTAGAGTCTCAGCGTAATTAGGAAGCCATTAAGGATTTTTTTTTTTTGTGATTTTGCAGAAGTTAGTCAATTTGGTACGTTAATTTTTTTATTTATTTTTTTATTTTTTAGATTCAAGTTTAGAAGGATAGTTGGTTGGTCTTTAAGAAGAATGATAAAGAAATATGCATCATCCCTTAACTCAGGGAAAGAGGTAGTTTAATTGTCAAGACTTACCAGAGAAAATGCGAGAATTTTTTTCTTTAATCTTCCAAACCTAACCTAACCTAACCTTACCTTACCTTACCTTACCTTACCTAACCTAACCTAACCAAACCTAACCTAACCTAACCTAACCTAACCTTACCTAACCTTACCTTACCTAACCTAACCTTACCTTACCTAACCTAACCTAACCTAACCTTACCTTACCTTACCTAACCTAACCTAACCTAACCTTACCTAACCTAACCTTACCTTACCTTACCTAACCTAACCTAACCTTACCTAACCTAACCTAACCTAACCTAACCTTACCTAACCTAACCTAACCTAACCTAACCTTACCTAACCTAACCTAACCTTACCTTACCTTACCTAACCTAACCTAACCTTACCTAACCTAACCTAACCTTACCTAACCTAACCTTACCTAACCTTACCTAACCTTCTACTACAAAGTCAAATCGATATTAAGACACAGTAAAGACAATAAATAATTAAATCCCCCCACAAAAGGTCAATTAATTTTAGGATATTTCACACACAAAAGTCATACATTATTAACATCTCTCACACAAAAGTCATACATTATTAACATCTCTCACAAAAGTCATACATTATTAACATCTCTCACAAAAGTCATACATTATTAACATCTCTCACACAAAAGTCATACATTATTAACATCTCTCACAAAAGTCATACATTATTAACATCTCTCACACAAAAGTCATACATTATTAACATCTCTCACAAAAGTCATACATTATTAACATCTCTCACAAAAGTCATACATTATTAACATCTCTCACACAAAAGTCATACATTATTAACATCTCTCACAAAAGTCATACATTATTAACATCTCTCACAAAAGTCATACATTATTAACATCTCTCACAAAAGTCATACATTATTAACATCTCTCACACAAAAGTCATACATTATTAACATCTCTCACAAAAGTCATACATTATTAACATCTCTCACAAAAGTCATACATTATTAACATCTCTCACAAAAGTCGTACATTATTAACATCTCTCACAAAAGTCATACATTATTAACATCTCTCACAAAAGTCATACATTATTAACATCTCACACAAAAGTCATACATTATTAACATCTCTCACAAAAGTCGTACATTATTAACATCTCTCACACAAAAGTCATACATTATTAACATCTCTCACACAAAAGTCATACATTATTAACATCTCTCACACAAAAGTCATACATTATTAACATCTCTCACAAAAGTCATACATTATTAACATCTCTCACACAAAAGTCATATATTATTAACATCTCTCACACAAAAGTCACACATTATTAACATCTCACTCACAAAAGTCATACATTATTAACATCTCTCACACAAAAGTCATACATTATTAACATCTCTCACACAAAAGTCATACATTATTAACGTCTCTCACACAAAAGTCATACATTATTAACATCTCTCACACAAAAGTATATGAATTTCTCGATCCTGTCACAGAAAAGTATATAAAAAAAAAATAAGATCCTCAGAAGAATAAAGAACGATTTGCATATTTTTTTCCTTAGAATCTCACAGAATATCGGTGGGAAAAAAAAGGACAGAGCGCAAAAGAAATATTACCTCGTGAGTCAAGACGGTGAGGAGGGAAAGTTTGTAAAAAAAAGAGAAAAAGTATAAAAGTATGGGGGGGGGGGGGGTAGGGAGGTGTGAAAGAGAAAGGGGAGATGGGGCAGAATGGGAGGAAGACCGGGTGTGGGATGTAAGGATGGGGCGGGGCAGGAGAGAGGTAAAGCGGGGCAGAAGCGGAAGGTAGGGTAGACGGGGCAGGGGGGGGGGGGGATGGAGTTGGTGAGGGATATGAGGCGGGGCAGAAGTGGGGAGGGAGGTGCAGGAGGGATGTGCGGCGGGGCAGAAGTGGGGAGGGAGGTGAGGCGGGGCAGACGAGGGGGGGGGAGGTGCAGGAGGGAGATGAGGCTGAGGCTGAGGCTGAGCAGAAGTGGGAGGCAGACTGGAGCGGGGAGGAGCTGCACCTCCTTACTTAATAGCACCGACAGCCACATTGAATCTATATGCAAATTAGACTATTACACATTTCCGTCGAGGGCAGTCCACTGAATTAAACTTCAACAGTAGAATCACTGATCGAGGAAAAGTCAACCTCAAACTTTGTGGTATAAATTACGAGGAGAAAGAGAATGAGTGGATGGCTGTGAGGTAGTGGAGTGTGTGTGTGTGTGTGTGTGGCGCTCTACTTCTCTCTCTCTCTCACTCAGGTAAACTTGTTGACTAGTCTTTCAGGCACCCGTGTCGTACTTGCTTCACCGTGTTAGTAGGAGGAGTAAATGAAGAAATTCCACACACTCGAATTGGAAGACTAACTCTCCCACGGACGGTGAAACTTGGCGACATTTTCAACACTGTGATTTTGGCCGTAATTAACACTAAAACTTAATATTAACTCGGATGAGAAATTTTGGGGTAATAAACTTAATTACTGGTGACGAGGTGCTTGAGTGTGCAAACCCTCGCCGTCTCTCACCGCTGAGGAAGGAGAGACTAAAAAATGTGAGAAATATAAGAAGGAAAGTGAGAAGGTGGTGACGTAGTGGTTGTGGTGAGAAGGTGGTGACGTAGTGGTTGTGGTGACGTAGTGGTTGTGGTGACGTGGTGAGAAGGTGGTGACGTGGTGAGAAGGTGGTGACGTAGTGGTTGTGGTGACGTGGTAGTTGTGGTGAAGGACGAGAAAGATAAGTTTATTTAGGTTTTATTTTTATAGGATAGGTCAGGTCAGATTAGGTCAGGTCAGGTCAAATTAGGTCAGGTCAGGTTAGGTTAGGTTAAGGTACATATAGTTAGCTTAAATTCAGATTTGCACCGCTTATGGACGTCTTTCAAAAAATATATATATATATCATCGTTGCTCTTTGTTCTTAACCTTTTATCTTCTTTTTCTGTTTTCGTCTCCTCTTTCCTCTTCTTTCCGCGAAATGGCAACAATAGAAACGAACGGACTGTGAATAACGTGTGTGTGTGTGTGTGTGTGTGTGTGTGTGTGTGTGTGTGTGTGAGAAAGAGAGAGAGAAATTGAAAGAATAAGTGAACGAAGAAAACGTGGACGGATGCAGCTTAGAGAGAATTCATTTAAAGGCGGAATAGAAAGATAATGCAGATGAAAGAAGACTGAAAGAAGGAGGAGGAGGGACGGAGGAAGAAGAGAGGAGGAGGAGGGGGCGACGAGGAAGAAGACGATAATAAATATGTAACGAGAGAGATAGAGAGAAAGTTTAACAAGAGCATTAGGGGAAGTGTGAGGAGGGAAGGGGAGGGGAAGAGAGGGAGGGGGGGATCGTGGTGGCACATCAGGAAAGAGGCTCCCCCCCCCCCACTTTGAGGAATGTGGCACCTGTATTCTCGACCCTCTCCCCCCCCCCCCCACTCCCGTCTCCACCCTTTCTCCCCCGACCTAAGTATGTGTGGAATGCTCGCCTCCCAATATGGACCAGTGTGCACTTCCTTCATTAGTGATGCGGCCCACTCCTATCACCAAAGGACTTGACTTTTTTTCTTTTTTTTCCCCGACTCCGAAAGAAGGTTGGTATTTGTGTCTTGTAAATCTCCTTCCTCCATTCACGAAAAAATAAAATAAATAGATAAAATAAAATGAAAAAAAAAAGTTGAATAACGATTTTTAAAGAGTTTTCGTAAATGAACAGTTGATGAAAAACAATCTACTGAAGTTTAATGGAATCGTCGATGTTTCTTATACGATCCGAGAAGACGTTTATTATATGTAAATTGAGTGTTATTCGTTAAACCGGTAATACGGGTGGTTAGGGAAGCTGTCGAGGTCGTATAATGAATCACAAAACTGCGGTACATTGTCTTGTACGTTATATCAAGGTGTGTATTAGGTGACGGTTGATTGGATACTATTGGATACAAGGAGACATCTGATTGGTCACTGCTGGATAGTGGAAGGCAACTGATTGGATACCTGTGGATAGAAGGAGATATTTAATTGGTCGTTATTGGAAAGTGGGAGACGGATGATTGGATATCATTGGATCGAAGGAGACATCTGATTGGTCAACTGTTGGATAGTCGGAGGCAACTGATTAGATGCCCCAAATAGATCCGTTATCTTATCTGTGACCTTCAGTCTTATGCACAGTGAGATCCGTGACGTAGAAGCGCTGTACACGATGCCCACAGAACGGGTGTTATATGTAAGATATATTAACATTACGTTAACCCTTATAAGTGTTGTGTTGTGGATAATGACACTAAATTAACTGTGTATCAGAGTTCACTATCTAAACTACCGGTGTTGTTAATGAAATAATTGTTGCCTCCCCCCTTCCCCTTCCTCTCCTCACGAGCGAAAACTTTAACATTCCTATGAAAGAAATACTTATATATCCTTTTAATAACAAAGTGTACCCTCCTCTCATGAAGGAATTACAGTTTTTATCATGAAGGAAGTGAGGCTTTTGTCATAATGGTTTATCCGTTTTTTTTTTAAAGAATCGTAGAATTTCTTTTCATGAGAGGACTGTACCAGTAACCTTTAAGAGATAACCTTACTAGATCCCCTGCCCTGCCCTGCCCTACTTCTCCTTCCCCTACTTCTCCTTCCCTCAGGTGGCTTTGAAACACCAGAATCCAAGTATGGCCCCTGACCGCCTTTCTGGGACCGGCGTGCGAGTGTAAGGATATATTGGGAAAAAAATACCAAGCCCGAAAAGAAGACAAAATTCCCTGGGAATAAAATGTTGGACTCAGTCGATGTTGTGGAGCGTCTACAAATCCCCAAGGTGAAGACGCACTATTTCAGGAGATGGGTGGTGGGTTGCAGGTGGGTGGGTGGGTAGGCATGTTGGTGGATGAGTGGATAGGCAGGGAGAATGAGATCTTCAGAGGATATCTACCAGGAAGGTAGACAAAGACACGAAGATAGGACAGGTAGATGATTTCCCTTGTAAACGGTGGGTAGGTAGGCAGGTAAGGTACTCATATGTTGGTAGGAGTGGCGGCGACGCCTCACTTAGAGAAATACCTGACAAGATAAACTCATATGACACATACTTAGTTTTGTTACTAAAGGGAATTATTAGAGATTTGACTGAATGGAAATAAATGAATGAATAAATAAATGTAAATAAAATATATAAGGGAATTCGAGGGTAATATTAGTGTACCGAAGATATATCTTGTTCACATGGCTCTCAGTTTTAGTCTTCATTAGTAGAAGATCCCGTGTTTTTTTTTTCACAGCTTTCGGCAAACTTACCGTGAAAATTTTAAGTTACTGTTGTATTATACTTTGAGTTTATCTTCATGTAGATTGTTGAAACCGCAGCGGTAACACTGTAGTGTATTGGGTATATTTGTAAACCCAAAGAGTTTTGTTTTTTGCTCCAGAAAACCGGAATTATCCAAACAGAGGGTGATTGTCCTTTAACAATGTAAGTACTGTACAGTGTGAGCCTGTAGTTAATGGGAGATTATAGGAAGTTGAGATCAGAGCCTCTAGTGACACATTTCTAGCGACTAGGGGGTACTGTACCTGTAAGAACTGAGCACAAAAGCCGGTCATTTAAGATGACCCAAGCATCCACTAGTGTGTGGAGGTCAGTTGAAAGTCACTTGTTTTATGTTGGGTAAAACATATAAAATCAATATGTAAATTGCCCATATTTATATAAGTAGTACTGTATATGTTGACAGAGACTATTACATTGCTCGGCCATAACCTACCGAGTCCTACGAGGTGTCACCTAAACACTTAAAAATTCCCTGTTGACACCTGACCATGTTATAATAAATATGTGCATAGCTGAACTGAGAAATGCAAGAGGCGGTTGAGATTTTGAATGCCTACTCTTCCGTGCCTTACGTGTGAAGGCTTGGTTCAGAAGAGTCAATTTAGAATGATACTTTAAACTTTCTTATATTTTCAAAATAAAAATAAGAGTACCAATCCAACCAAAATGGTAGATACAACAAAACTGGGACTTACAAATCTTGGCAACAAATAATAAGGTAGATTATTGTCCAGTGATGTGAACGTTGTTTCATTGAGATTGAAATTATTTTGAATTTGTCAAACTGTTAAGCTTCCTGAATGTTATATTAATTTTGTGAGATAAATGTACATAATCTGAAGTAAAGTTCAAATTTATATCTTATTTCAATAAAACTATGTTTGATCTACTTGGCCACGCCCCTTGTAGAGTGATTAATCTACTCGGCCACGCCCCTTGTAGAGTGATTAATCTACTCGGCCACGCCCCTTGTAGAGTGATTAATCTACTCGGCCACGCCCCTTTTAGAGTGATTAATCTACTCGGCCACGCCCCTTGTAGAGTGATTAATCTACTCGTCCATGCCCCTTGTAGAGTGATTAATCTACTCGTCCATGCCCCTTGTAGAGTGATTAATCTACTCGTCCATGCCCCTTGTAGAGTGATTAATGTACTCGGCCACGCCCCTTCTCGAATGTTTAACCTACTCGGCCACGCCCCTTCTAGAGTGTTTAATCAACTCGGCCACGCCCCTTCTGGAAGCTGTCTTGCTCATCTTTCACTTCATTTGTTAATTCATCGAAAGTTATCATATCAGGCGTGAGAGAGAGAGAGAGAGAGAGAGAGAGAGAGAGAGAGAGAGACGTGTGTGTGTGTCTGTGTAAAGGCAAGACTTTTATAGTGTGTGTGTATGGACCTAACGATTACTACCATATCAGTATTGAACCTCAGAGCTTAAATAAACACAATACATCAGGTGTGTTGGGCAGATGTGTCTTCTCAACACACTAAGAGTCGATGCATTTGTTGTTGTTGTTGAGTTTTAGTGGTGTATCGATACTAATATGTGAAAATCTGTATATAAATGAAATCGGAAATTCATCGAGAGAGGAAGGACTATAGCTGTGAGAGGCGAGTAATGCCGGGGGGGAGGGGGGTAATGTTACTGGTTTGTTTTGTATTTTACGGGGGAGGTGCTCGGGGTTGCATCTAAATGGTATTTGCAATTGTTCTCTGTTGCTGAGTTCAACATACCTTTTTTTTTCGGCGTTGCAATGCAGGTAATTGGTCTTTAGATGCACCGGTATTGCTTTGTGCCTTTGTGTCTGTGTAGATCTGACGTAGAGCATCGAAATTCCTGTTAAATACCGCCATTAAATCCAGCTGCTGACTAGGTGTACGGCCAGGTCACAAGATGGCCGCCACAACTACCTGCCTCAGCCCAGAGAAAAGAATTACAACGTTGTACTGTACTGTTGAGTCTCCGTCTGTCTGGCTCTTGAGGAATTACACACTGTTATTAACGTCTCAGGCCCTTTGTATTATAATTTACACCACAAGCATTACTCATACGTTAATTTGTGTAGCCTAACGCCTTTTTTTATTCTTTAGTATCTCATATCTTCATTCTATTTACATTAGAACTGGTTGAAGGAAGCTTTACAATTATACATGGTGTAGTGGATCAGCAGCAGTGTTTGGGTCACGCCTCGCTGTGTGTAACAAAAGAGGTTCACTTTGTGCAGAGTGGCTTAAGCTAGTGTAGTGTAAGAAAAGGCTTACCAACACCAGGTGAGCAGGTTCACTCCTCTCTCAGCCATGGTGGTTGAATATTACCTGTGTAATGATCTCGGTCTTAAGAGCAAGGGACACACACACACACACACACACACACACACACACACAGAGCGACACGCCACTGTAATTATTATTGCCCATTGACATCAATCATAGGTACTCTAATTACTACATCAAAAGCTCAGTAACCCAGGGAGTTGTTCTGTCCTTTTTAATATCGTGTGTCATCTGTTATTTGTTCTTCATAATTACCATTTACCAAACTCTGTGATCTTTAAATACAAACGTCATATTTTTTTTAGCAGAGGATCATTAACGTTAAGTGGTTAATGGTCTACTAAAAGTGGATAATGTGCTGGTAAGGTAAGTGTTTCTTATAAGTGGTTACTGATAATCTTGCAATATATTTATATTCATGTGTATGTCTCATAAAGTGGTCAATAGTACGCTAGGTAGGAGTGTGTGTGTGTGTGTGTGTTTGTAGGGTCATATATATATGTATTCCTCATAACCCCGCCTCATTACTCATACTTAACTGTGCATTTACGTGGTCGCTGGAATATACGACATTCTTCAACTTGAGTTTGGGTGATGGCTGCCCGTATAAGTTTCCGCCCGTAAAGACTTCAGGGTGTTTAGTTTTTATCGTCTACCATTTCAGCGGCGGCGGAGTCATTATGTTCTAGGGGTTGTCTTTTTGTGTCTGTCTGTTCCTTCGTTCGTTTGAGGCAGGAATTGCCGAGTAATACCTACACAATAAGTGGCATTAATGTTACTCTTTACAATAAGTGGCATTATGGTTACCCCTTACAATAAGTGGCACTAGTGTTACCATCACAGTAAGTGGCACTGTGGATGTGATTAATTTATGGTTATGTTTTGGTGGTTTTTCTTTTTCTCTAACTATTGTCTTATGTCACCTGTCTCCAGCGCCAAGTGTCACCTTCCTCCAGCGCCAAGTGTCACCTGCCTCCAGCTCCAAGTGTCACCTTCCTCCAGCGCCAAGTGCCACCTTCCTCCAGCGCCAAGTGTCACCTGCCTCCAGCGCCAAGTGTCACCTTCCTCCAGCGCCAAGTGTCACCTGCCTCCAGCTCCAAGTGTCACCTTCCTCCAGCGCCAAGTGCCACCTTCCTCCAGCGCCAAGTGTCACCTGCCTCCAGCGCCAAGTGTCACCTGCCTCCAGCGCCAAGGTTCACCTTCCTCCAACGCCAAGTGTCACCTGCCTCCAGCGCCAAGTGTCACCTGCCTCCAGCGCCAAGTGTCACCTGCCTCCAGCTCCAAGTGTCACCTTCCTCCAGCGCCAAGTGCCACCTTCCTCCAGCGCCAAGTGTCACCTGCCTCCAGCTCCAAGTGTCACCTTCCTCCAGCGCCAAGTGCCACCTTCCTCCAGCGCCAAGTGTCACCTGCCTCCAGCGCCAAGTGTCACCTGCCTCCAGCGCCAAGTGTCACCTTCCTCCAACGCCAAGTGTCACCTGCCTCCAGCGCCAAGTGTCACCTGCCTCCAGCGCCAAGTGTCACCTGCCTCCAGCGCCAAGTGTCACCTGCCTCCAGCTCCAAGTGTCACCTTCCTCCAGCGCCAAGTGCCACCTTCCTCCAGCGCCAAGTGTCACCTGCCTCCAGCGCCAAGTGTCACCTGCCTCCAGCGCCAAGTGTCACCTGCCTCTAGCGCCAAGTATCACCTGCCTCCAGCGCCAAGTGTCACCTGCCTCCAGCGCCAAGTGCCACCTGCCTCCAGCGCCAAGTGTCACCTGCCTCCAGCGCCAAGTGTCACCTTCCTCCAGCGCCAAGTGCCACCTGCCTCCAGCCCTCCGCAGGGTCATGGTTCACACAGCACCACACCCCAGCCAACCTTTCCGTACCATTCTTTTATCAGCAGCAGTATAGTTACCATTGAGAGAAACTTTTCCTTCCTCCAGACGATATGAGTTTTTTTTTCTCGAATGTATACCCGATGAGTTAAGTTTGAAAGTTACAGAGGCTTTGAGGCAGCGAAGAGCGATAGTTTAGCGGATAAGAAGTTCTACAGCAGACTCTTTACTTATGTTTTAGGTAAGAGCTGTATACCGTATACAATACAATGGGCGGCTTTCTTCTTAATGGTGTGGTGGTGGATGAAACTCTCTCTCTCTCTCTCTCTCTCTCTCACATTATACTGATCCCAAATATGGCCGTTGGTCGACTGTTTTGATTTAAAAAAATGGACGCTGGTCGTCCATATTGATTATAAAATGGCCGTTGGTCGTCCATATTGATCATAAATGGCCACTGGTCGACCATATTGATCATAAATGGCCACTGGTCGACCATATTGATCATAAATGGCCGCTGGTCGACCATATTGACTCCGACTGTAAAATTGGCTCAATATGGATCACGTCACGATTGTGTTCAAGGTTTTTAAAACAAGTCTGTGAAAGAAGTATTTTTAGTTATATTTCTTTCCTGCGGCGGCCACCCAGCTCCATAAGTAGGGGTAAAAATAATCAATGTATGGCCAGAAAAAATACTCTCACTCTCACTCATTTAGAACCACAGGAAAAAGCTAGTGTAGAGGGGCGGCGCCTACCGTCCTGTATAATTGTAGTCATGCTATTTATTTGTTCAGTTATTTATCTATTAAATATTTATTTGTGAAATTATTTTCCTCTATCACTGATCGCAATACAGAACTAGATATATATATATATATTTTTAATATTTTTTTATAACTTTTAAGGTAGTACCGCTTTGTGCATGTTGAAAGGCCGCCGATGAGTTTTTGATCAATTAAAAGAGGCAAAGTTTTTTCCTGATGTGTTTTATGTGTACGGAATAAAAGTTTCAGTTTTGACGTCAACAATGGCTGACTGTCGACTAGTTTACTCGAATATGGACATTTTAGGATATATGAAGGAATTCCTGTGACAGACACATCTGCCATACAAGAGCGCCTCCAGGAGATGGACGAATGTTCGTCTGGCGGAGATTTCATAAGTGTATCATTCCAATTTAGAGAGAAACGCCAGGCACTGTCGGTTGCTCTTGCTGGCGGTGTTTTTTTTTTTATAGTATGGAGGAAAGGAAGAAACAGTCAGTCGGTATTGTAAAGTCGTATTGTATGTATAACAGACAAGTACAGAATACATATGTGTCTTTGTCCCTTCGGCTCCGTTGTGTTATTGCGTTTTTGGTGGGAAGAAGCGACGCACTGGTGGATGGTCGTGGAGAATTTAACTTGCAAATGCCCGAGTTACCGGACGGTGGTGTGAGCCTCCCCCGCCTCACACAACATCTTGGGTAAGGATGAAAAACAATGAAGTTTTAAGCCGCAGAAAGGCGAGTGTAGCTGAGGTGCCAAGAACAGTTTAAGATGATATGTTTGGAAATAATAATAATATACGTCGTTACCAAGGCGTGCAACAATTATTTGGATGATCAGGTCGACACCCGGGAAGTGTGGCCGCAGGCGGTTGAGAAGACACCGTTGGGAGCCTCTGTAGTTTGACTTAAAGTATAGGTAGACACTTGACAGATCACAGATGGTCGTCACTGCTCAGTCATTTATATCTTACACATCTAAAACGGTCTTCTTCCTCCGTCAGGCTTGGTCTCATCACACCTTGACCTCGTCCTTCCACCCATGTTGTTTACACCGCCACTAGATCCTCTTCCCTGTAAGTTAGTCCATTTTGCCCTGTAATTAATCTCCCCACAATCTCTCAGAACTCCTCACTGGTTCCCTATACCCCCCTCGTCCGTCCTCACCTCTCCCTCCTCACCCTGACCCTGCCACCCTCTTCACCAACTCCCTCCTCATCCCTACCACTTTACTCCTCCACCTCCCTAGCCAACATGTCCTTGCCTCTCCACTTCCCCATGCTCACCTTTTCATCCCCCCTCAGCTCACCTCCGCGGCCGCTAGAGTAGGGAAGGCTGTCAAGTAACGATACAGTACTGCCAATAGGAACGAGTGACTACAACAATTAACCTTCAGACCAACATGATCCCAGGAGATCCTCATTAACAATAGTACAAGTAACCAACACCTGTCTACTTCAGTGGTGTACCTGAACTCTAGCCTGGACACACACACACACACACACACACACACACTTAACTAATCAGGAGTAAGGTGGACAGGCCGCTCACTTTTGCCTCGTCCAATTCTTCAGTTTCAAGTTTTTCTTTGCTTCTCCCTCTAGCTTTGTCTCTCACTTTTTAAGCAAAGAACAACATACATTGCGGATGTAGGGGAGGGACTGTACCAGACCCTGAGTGGCTATCAGGACCCTGAGGAAGCAGTGTTAGGGCCCTGGTGTCGTGCAACTTTCCGAGGGAAATCTCCTCCAGGATCACTGCAGGGGGCGTGGTAGAAGGTGCATGCAGGTGTGGGTATTAGCAACGTGGAGGCGTGGTGGAAGCGAGTGGGCGGCGTGTATGAAGGCGTGTTGTGTAAGGTGTTTCCAGGAGAGGCTTAGCTGGGTCTTCCCTTCTCGTGCCTGCTGGGGGTGTAGTGTTGACACAGCGTCACCTTCAGCCTGGGTCAACATGAACTGGCTGGCTGGCTGGCTCTCTTGTGGCCCACCTCTCAGATCCTCAAACTTCCCATCCGTTAAAAACACTTTTCCTCTGATACAGTCACAGTGCAGTTTCGACTCCACACTGATAGAATTGTGTGTGATCTCAGTTTTGGTGACTCAGTTAGGGGATGGGGTGGGGCGGAGGGGCCTTGGGTTTTCAAAGGTTCTTACGTTAAATTATCCTTCCGTCTCATCGTTTCCCTTCACTTAGGCACTTGAGATGGTAGAAAAGATGGCTTCGATACTGCACTGAGATTGGACCGGCACTGGTGTTTTGAGGGTCAGCGTCGGACCTGCCTACCACCACCACCACCACCACACGCTGTAGGGAGATGATGGTGAGGTTTTATTTGGTGCCTTTGTTAGGTTTGATGTCCAACAGATGGCTTGAGGGAAACTGGTAAAGACGGTGGTTATCATTGGTGGCAGTGGTGGTAGGTGTGGTGGTGATGAGTATGGTTGGTGTGGTAGTGGTGATGGGTGCGGTAATATTGGTGGGTGTGGTGATAGGTGTGATGAAGGTGGTAGGTGTGGTGGTGATGAGTATGGTGGGTGTGGTAGTGGTGATGGGTGCGGTAATATTGGTGGGTGTGGTGGTAATGTTAGTTTCTAGTGGTGGTAATAATGGTTCTAGTGACGTTGGTGGTAATGGTTGTGGTGTCACTGGTGGTAATGGTGGTAGTAATAGTGGTTCTAGTGACGTTGGTGGTAATGGTAGTGGTGTCACTGGTGCTAATGGTGGTAGCGGTGTGCCTGGCCAGTATAATCAGTCGTGGCGCCTCAAGGGAGGAGGGGGTCGACCTCTAGTTCATTATACCTCGATGTTTAGACTAGCTCGTTAGTGTCTGGTAATGACTTCTCTTCTCTTCCCTTTTCTTCTCTTTCATTGCCATTTCTTTCTCTCTATCTCTCTCATCTTTTCTTCTCTATCACTCTCATCACCTTTTCTTTTCTTTCTTTCTCAAAAATTGTCATAGCCTATCTTGAATCCTCTCCCACCCCACCTTCATCCCCTACCACCATCCCCTCTCCTCCCCCTACCACCATCCCCTCTCCTCCCCCTACCATCATCCCCTCTCCCTCTTAACCCCATCCCCTCTCCCCTACCACATTCCCCTCTCCCCCTAACCCCATCCCCTCTCCCCCTACCCCCCTCCCCTCCTCCCCCTGGCTCATGGTGGGTCAGGCATAACTCACCTCACACAGGTTAACGAAATATTCCCGAGATCCAAAATAAAAAAAAGTCAAGAATTTCCCAGAGGCGCCGAATAAAAAAAAAAAGCCCAAAAAAAAGGACCTCTCGCGTGAAGACTGCACAGAGAGTCATTCGTTTAAACTTCATCTCTTTCCGTAACTAGGGAAGTGAGAATGCATCTAATTACCTGGATCATTCAAGCAGCTGTGACGAGGAAGGTGTCATCCCTAATGGCGTCGTAACCCTTAGTTGGTGATGGTGTTGGTAAGAGAAAAGGTAGGAAGTAGGGGGGATGGAGTGGTAAAGGAAAGAATGGTGTGATGTTATGATTAAATGGAATAAATCTGATGAGAGAGAGAGAGAGAGAGAGAGAGAGAGAGAGAGAGAGAGAGAGTAGGAAAAAAAAATATGGCAGCGAATATTTTTTTTTTTTTTTTTAAGAATCCCGGAAGTTGTCGGGTCTCCTGTGGAATGAATATGCAAATTAGCCGTAATAGTAGTAAATTGGGGGGGAGTGTTTTGTGGCCTCGTGGCAGGGCGTGGCAGACCATCACGCCGGGGCTGGTTATAGTGAAATGACCTCTATATACCACGCCTACACGCTCCTCCCTCCCCCCTCCTTACCCCTTTCCTCCTCCTCTCCTCCTCTCCCTCTTCCTCCTCTTCTTTCCCCTCCAACCCCCCCCCCTCCACCTCACTCTGGCCTTCTACACGTCTTCCAGTCTTCAAAACAATCTTGCCACTTCACGATCCCCTCACGTCTACACGACCCCCTCACCTCTACACGACCCCCTCACCTCTACACGATCCCCTCACCTCTACACGACCCCCTGTCCTCTACACGACCCCCTCACCTCTACACGACCCCCTCACCTCTACACGACCCCCTCACCTCTACACGACCCCCTCTCCTCTACACGACCCCCTCACCTCTACAGGACCCCCTCTCCTCTACACGACCCCCTCACCTCTACACGACCCCCTCTCCTCTACACGACCCCCTCACCTCTACAGGACCCCCTCTCCTCTACACGACCCCCTCACCTCTACACGACCCCCTCACCTCTACACGATCCCCTCACCTCTACACGACCCCCTCACCTCTACACGACTCGCCTCACTATTCTACATGACCCTCCTCCCACGTCGCCTGTACATCCCCCCATCATTCCACGTTATTGGGTGGGGGGCGGGGGGGGGGATCTTTACACAGTCACGCACCCTGGTGTGTGTGTGTGTGTGTGTGTGTGTGTGTGTTGATCAGGTGTGTGTTATTGGTAGTGTGTTTTATTGGTTAATTCTCTCTCCCCTTCTGGTCAACAGCTGGGTAGTTGTTATCCTATGTTCACCCTCCCACATCCATCCACCCACCCCCGCCTGTTTAATGATCCACGTGGTGTGTGACGCTTAGTAGTGGTGCTGTGGTGTTGGTGTGGTGTAATGGTGTGGGGTGACGCGATAGTGTGGGGTGACGCAATGGTGTGGGGTGACGCTAATGTGGAGGGAGGGAATGAGAGAGCCGGTAGGTGAGAGCCCTTGGTAGTGTGATATAAAGAGAGAGAGAGAGAGAGAGAGAGAGAGAGAGAGAGAGAGAGAGAGATTTTTTATCCACCAATAAACAAGGTAACAGTAAATAAATAACAAGAATAACCAAGAATCAAGTCAGCGGCTGCAGTAAGTTAAAAAAAAAAATCCCTCGCGAGTTTATGAAAAGACATCTATCAGTTATGTCAGGAGAGGCAGGTGTTGTGAATGAAGTGACAATAAATGGATAAAATATTGGAAGAAAAAGAACACATTGTATCGTATAGCTTCTATTTACTTCTTTCGTATCGTTCATCATTATCTTATTTTCCTCTTCCTCATCCTCATCTTCCTTCGCCTTCCTTCCTCCTTCCTTTCTGTCCACCTTTTCCTCCTCAGTGTTTTTCTTTCCTCTCTGTTGACCTCCTCCTCTTTCTCTTCCTCTTCCTTCTAGTCCTCTTGAGCCCAACACCACCAGTCTCTTCCCTCTTCCTCCCCTTCTCCCTCCCGACACTAAGCACCCCCCTTTCCTCCCCATTTACCCTCCCCAACCAAAATAATCTACCCATTCTCACATTTCTCCACCTTCCTATTACCCTTATTCTTTCCCTGTGTACGAAACTGGGAATGACCTAGGGGAGGGGGGGGGGGAAATGGTTTGACCTAGGGGAGGGGGGGAAATGGTTTGACCTAGGGGAGGGGGGAAAGTGTTTGACCTAGGGGAGGGGGTGAAAGTGTTTGACCTAGGGGAGGGGGGGGGAAGGTTTTGAACTATAGGAGAGGGGGTATGGGTTTGACCTAGGGGGGAACAAGGGGTGACCTAGGGGAATGGTGATGGGGTATGTCGGGGTGAAGAACATGGGTGATGGGGTGTGACGGGGTGAGGAAGAACGTGGATGTGTGATGGGGTGTGACGGGGGAGAGGCACGTGGGGAAATAACGATCCGGCTGGGACTCGTAATCAGATGATCGCCGGTAATGTAGGCAGCGTTGTGTGGGTCATCCCGGCTCTGAGTCTCGCGCCGACGGATGGATTGACATTAATGAGGGTGATAAAGACGGAAAACAGGAGGATGGGGCAGTAAACCTCGAGTGTACACCTGCAGTTGGCTTCCAAGGGCCTCGTCTCTACCCTGTCTTTATTGCTGTCCGGATAAACGAGGTTGTTTCGTAATTTGTAGCGAGTACCGACGTCTTATATGTCCGCCGCCCCTCCCCCTCCGCCGCCCCTCCCCTCCGCCGCCCCTCCCCCTCCCCCGCTGGTTGATCAAGTGTGTGTGTGTGTGTGTGTCTAATTGTCTGTGTCAAGAAAGAGAGAGAGAGAGAGATAGAGAGAGAGTACCAATAGAAGACAGGGGAGAGTAAAATAGTGATGATGGTAATAAGAGGAGATAGAGGGACATAAACAGACATACTAGGAGAGATAAGAGGCTCGTCATCTGCCTTTATTTCCAGGTTATGTTCCTAGGGAGGGAAGAAGGGGGAGGAAAGGGAGCTGTGAGGTCAGTTCAGATTTTCTCCTCAATTCATAGCGCACGAGAAAACTAGAGTGGGGGGATGTAGATGGGGGGGGGGGGGTAGGGAGGGTGTTATCGTCTCCCTCGGGTGAAGTACTGTAAGGTACGTATGGGAGTAAGTGCTGTCCGTGCGTCCGTGATCAAGTTTTTTGTGTGTGTGGTGGGGGAGGGGGGGGGGTCACCATCACCAACAGGAAAGGACTTAAAATGACTTTGACTTAAAAATAAAAACGAAATTAATAAACAAAAAGTGACCCTTTATAGGAGTTTGAAGTATTATCCGGGACAGGGGACATGGGGGACTCACATCTCCTACTATTCAAGAGATATTCAATTTATACAATTAGCGAGAAGTAAGAGATATGTTAATCCTTAGAGAGAGAGAGAGGAGACAGTGAGAGGAGGCTTGTCATCTCCCCGTTATACAAGATGTCTTTTTCTCATGGTGGTGGTGGGAGGCGTGGAGACTGATTAAGATGCAAGGTGTTAATACGAGATGAGGGCGCACCTGTCTCCCTACCTGGCTGGCAGTGGACGGCATCACTCAGGACTATGGAGATGAGGCGAGATGCTGGGCCGGGGACATTATACTGGGCTTTGGAGGGGAGAGGTAGAGTCCGCCGCTCCTCCTCCACTCACTGTACCTTACCACACCACACTATACTACACTACACCGTACTACACACTACACTACACCGTACTACACACTACACCACACCATACCGCGAACTAAGACTCGCTTCTACCAACAGATTCTACTTGTGTTGTGAAATGTGTGTGTGTGTGTGTGTGTGTGTGTGTGTGTGTGTGTGTGTGTGCGGAGACTGATAAATGCCAGCAGCGTCGGAAAGAAGTTGGCGCCGCTCCTCCTGCCGGTCCTGAATTTGCCTCCCGAGTCACCGTAGAGTTGACCAGGGAAAGTGACGCCATTATTCACATTAATTCGTCGTCAGTGGATGATCGTCATAATCAACTCGCATTTACGGGAGAGAGAGAGAGAGAGAGAGAGAGAGAGAGAGAGAGAGAGAGTACCGACTAGCTCCCTCTCTCTTTCCCACACTCACTCACTCACTCACTCACTACCTCCACCGGGGCGGCGTATATAACGACAATATTATCATCTGTACGAGCTGGCAAGTCGTCCTTAATTAATTACTCCCGGCGGTCACACTGCAGGCAAGTTCCATTGACGCATCGTTCAAGTTCAGATTAAACTTGACTGTGTAAGATAATGATAATTAGTGGGTATTAGTGTGGCAGTAATAACACGAGTCTTGTAGGTGACAGACAGACAGAACATCTCGACAATCAAACAGACAGAAAAGACAGATACCTACAGAGATACAGACAGTCAGACAGACGACAAAACACTGCACCAAAATTCCCCGAGCACAGGACGCAACTGCGAGGAGAAAACCAGGAGATTATTGAAGTTATTTTGGGCGGTGCAGCAGCAGGAAGAGAGGGAGGAGGACCAAGAAAAGGAAGAGTAAAATTGAGCAACAGTTGGAGTCACAGGAAGAAGGGAGTGAGAACAGGACTTAACAGAAACAATGATAACGGAATTATCCTTGGTAGTGACGGAAGAAGAAGAAGAACCAATAACAAACAACAACAGAATCAGCATCAAGAGGAACATGAATCAACAAGGAGCACCAACAAGCAGTACCAACAAGCAGTACCAACAAGCAGCACCAACAAGCAGTATCAACAAGCAGCACCAACAAGCAGTACCAACAAGCAGCAGTAGCAAGAGCGGGCCGTGTGAGAGCCGGAGCTTGGGAGCTTTAAGAGGATTGTGCAGGGAAAACAACAATAATTTACCGGTGTGTCCAAAAGTGACTCGGAGGAAGAGGAGGAGGAGGCGGCTCTTGTCTTAGTCGACTCCGCTCCAACCTGAAATTATATTCGACATGCGACGCTCGTAACTAATTTTGTGGCCGTGTTGTGGCTTGTGGTGGTGGTGGTGGTGGTTGGTGATGGTGGTAGTGGTTGGTGGTGGTGGTAGTGATATTGGTGGCTGGTGGTGGTAGTGGTGCAGGAGATCAGAGCGGATTTCAGATTTAAGACGCCGTCCCCGTACAGCACTGCATGACCTCTCCACTGTTATTGAGTTGTGTAAAAAAAAAAAAAAAAAAAAATTGAGACAAAATATTGCTAGTAATCTTTGTATATTAGCTAGTAGACCTCCAGACACAATACATAACTAGTAGACTTCCAGACGCTCTTCTTATGCTAGTATTGACTTTGCATACATCTGCTAGTAAACCACTCGGTATATTTCTATTAATCAGGATTTAAAGTGGAAATATTGAACAATATTCCTAGTAAGTGGATCTCCCATATTACCGGCACTGAACTATTTATAACGGGAAATATTGACCAGTGTTATGTGATGGTGGTGATATGAGTGGTGGTAGTGGTAGTTATGGTGTTAGTGGTGGTATTGGTGGATAAGGTGTTGTTGTGGTGTTGGCGATGGTGGTGGTCCTAATAGTGGTAGTCGTGGTGGTGGTAGTAATAGTGGTGGTTGGTGGTGGTGAATGAAGCGAGGTATTGTGCAAATGAGGGAAACAGAGGGACACAGGATAATAAAGGAGGGGAAACCATTTGGGTGGTGGCCATTAAGTGAGTGAGGGGAAGACGCAAGCACTGATGATGAGGGGAGATGGGGGAGGGGAAGGTGTGTGAAGGGAGAAGAGGGGAGGAGAGAGAGTTATAAGAGATGGCAGGAGGAGGACGAGAAGGAGAGGAGACAGTTACTTGAGATGGCAGGAGGGGGGGGGGGGAGAGGGAGTTATTAGAGATGACAGGAGGAGGAAGAGAAGGGGAGGAGAGTTACAAGATATGGCAGGAGGAGGAACAAGAAGGGAGGAGAGAGAGAGTTACAAGAGATGGCAGGAAGAGGAAGATAGATGGGGAAACGTCAGGGGGAGAGAGGGAGGAAGCTGGATGGAGAGGAGGGGGGGTTAGGTGGTAACGTTAATGGAATAACCGTAGTAGTGAGATGGAAGATGGTGGTAGGAAGAAAAGGCAGACATATAGCAGAGAGAGAGAGAGAGAGAGAGAGAGAGAGAGAGAGACGAGAGAGAGGTAGACGAATACACAGAAAAATTGATAAAAAAAGGATAAAATCAAAACAAAGGAGATAATTTTTTTTCCAGCTGGAAGTAAGATTTAGTTTAGAGAAATACAGATCGAGTAATGGCAGAGAGACAGATAGACAGGTAATGATGATGATGGTGGTGGTGGTGGCGTTGATGTGAGTCGTGGTACAGCAGCTAGCAAATTGGATTATTGGCTGAAACAATTGCCGTCATAATGAGAACGATGGCGGTAATGGGATGATCTCATTAATCTACACGTTGTGGAAACAGGGCCGGTAATTGTGATAATTGTTGTTGATATTGCTCTGATGGGTAACGGGCTTGAAAAAAAAAGAGGAGTGGGGGGGGGGGGGGGGTAGGTTATTGGTGGTGGTACTCTCGGGTCATGGTGATTCATGGTAATGCCCTACCCCCCGTTGTTAATGCTGTGTTACACTAAAGCTGAGTAAATGCTCTCTGGTTAATGCAATGATGTGTTAACTTTAGTTACTGCTGTGGTATATTTAGCCACCGTAGAAATACTGGTGTTTAATGTAATGGACCTGTAAATGTTGATGCTGCTGTTGGTGTTAACGCTATGACGTTGAGCTGTAATATATTTAGCATATATTATTGTCTTGCCTGGGGGTTACAATTGAAAGCCTTTGGTGTTTCTCCATCCCTAGAATATAAAGTACCAACAGTCGGAGGCATTCCTGGAGAAAAAAAAAATAAAAATATTCCCAGAAGAAAAAAAATAAGATGAAAACAAGCGGATATCCTAGGTCTTGGTCCATCCTGGGATTAAAGTGATCATGAGGGTGTGGCCGCTAACACGACAACACACTCGGCTTAGCCCCAGTCCTTGTATCCATCTCCCCAGTGCCCGCAACCAACACACTTTTCCATTTTCCGGCCTCGGCTATCCAAATGGAATCTATTTTTATCCGCTTAGTGTTGTGAATGACGTGGAGTGGGGTGGGGAGGAAGATGGGAGAGAGGGAACGCTTGGGGGGTACAGTGTGGGGGGGAGTGGGGAGGTTAGTCGTGGTTGTGTTGGTTGGTTTGGTGGTGGGGTTTAGGGTAGAGAATGAGGTGGAGAAGAGGAAGAAGAACAACTAGAAGGGGACGTAAAGCAACTTAAGTGGGGAGGGAGACAGGCTGCACCAGGGTGTTGATGAGGTGGTCCTAATGACCTGGTCCATGGAGGGAAGGGAGGGAGGGAGTGAGTGTGTGTGGAGGGAAGCTGGAGGGAGGTAGGGTGTGTGGAGGGTAGCTGAAGGGAGGGAGGGAAGATAGCTGGAGAAGGCGAATGTGTGGAGTATAGCTGGAGGGAGTATTCATGGAGTAGCGCGCCCACCCTCCCTTACCATCCCAACACTTACCTCATAGCACCACCACCACCTCCCACTGCCTTTACTTTACCATCACCATCCCACCACCACCACTTCTATCCCACCACCACCACCTCTCTCCCATCACCACCACCCCCCATCATCACCACCACCCCCCATCATCACCACCACCACCCCCATCATCACCACCACCACCACTTTCTCACTACTACCACTACTCTCCCATCACCACCATCACTCTCCCATCACCATCACCTCTCTCCCATCACCACCATCACTCTCCCATCACCACCACATCTCTCCCATCACCTTCACCTCTCTCCCATCACCTTCACCTCTCTCCCACCACCACCACCACTCTCCCATCACCACCACCTCTCTCCCATCACCACCATCACTCTCCCATCACCACCATCACTCTCCCATCACCACCATCACTCTCCCATCACCGCCACACCTCTCCTATCACCACCACTTCTGTCCCATCACACATTTGAATCATTTCATCTCCAACTTTCATCCTTCCTCTCCCCAATTACTTTTTCCACTCTTCTCCTTTCCGTCACTCCCCCCACCACTCCTTTCCCCCACCCTCACCCCCCTCTCCCTCCCTCCCTCCCTCCCTCTCCCCAACAATCACTCAGCTGCAGAGTTAATGGGACGTTGATGGAGAGGATTTACTTTTTCACGAATTCACAAGAAATTTCGGCCAATCGAGTGGTGATGGCCGCTAGATCCGGTTATTACGGCCGCTCTCGAGGGGTTCTAAAGCGGCCTCTTCTCTAGCATCATACAGTACATGCTGATATATACGACCTCCTCTTCTCTCCCCTTCCTCCTCTCCCCTTCCTCCTCTCCCCAACCTCCTCTCCTCTCCCTCCTCTCCTCTCCCCTTCCTCCTCTCCCCTACCTCCTCTCCCCGACCTCCTCTCCTCTTCCTCCTCTCCTCTCCCTCCTCTCCTCTCCCCTTCCTCCTCCCCTTTCCCCTTCCTCCTCTCCCCTTCCTCCTCTCCCCTTCCTCCTCCCCTCTTCCCTAACCCCCCTTACCAGTTGGGATTTAGACACAGTTGTTCTTATATGTAGAAATTGTTAGCGTTTTTCTTAGTGGATTAATTCCTATTTACTCCAGTATTTTCTGTTGTGGATTAGTCTGTTGTGGATTAGTCTGTTGTGGATTATTCTGCGTTTGTTGTTTTGTTTGTGTTAGTGAATTGATTTGTCTTGTTTGTGCATAAAAATTAAAATATCGAATTTATTGTTTGTGTTAGGATTAATTGCTCGTGGTTTTTTGAGTGGATTAATTCACTTTTGTAATTAAGTAGAATGTAATGATAGTTTTTTTATTCATCTTAGTGTGGATTAATTATTTTCAGTATATTTTAGAGGATTTACCATGTTTAATATTAATGAAAATCCCCCGATATTTTGGGGGGGTCTGGATTAATTTATATTATTTTTGGTGGATTTATTCGAGTTTAATATGAAATAAAATCCCTCATATTTTTTTTGTCACTGGATTAATTCTTCGTATTTTTGGTGGATTTATTTGAGTTTAACATTAAATAAAATCCCCCTAGGTATATTCGTACTTTTAGTCGATTTATTCAAGTAAAATCCTCCTAATATATTTTTTGGTTATAGTGGATTAATTCTTCGTAGTTTAGTGGATTTATTCCAGCAAAAATCCCCCCTCCTCCAGGTATTTTTTTTGGTCACAGTGGATTAATTCTTCGTGTTTTTTTTTTTCCTGCCGTGAAGAAGGAAAATAGTGGAGTGATGAAGAAGTATCCTGGGAAGAAGATATAGATTACCCGGACTTTTCTCAACTCTGACGGCAATGTGAGGGAGAGATCAGTTAGTGAAGTTTTTCTCTTTTCTTTTCTCTCTCTCTCCTTTTCTCATTTCTCTGTCTTTATTTTTGTCTCCTTTCTCTGTTTTTATTCTCTCTTTTCTTTCTTCTTTCTCTTGTTTCTGTCTTTTTTCTCCTCTCTCTCTCTCTCTCTCTCTCTCTCTCTCTCTCTCTCTCTCTCTCTCTCTCTCTCTCTCTCTCTCTCATTTCACTAAGAGAGAACTTCGAATCCGTCCCCAGTGTATGATGAGGTTAGGTTAGGTTTAAGTTTTCTTATCATTTATGGTGAGTCAGAGAAGCAGCTCACGTGTCTGGGTCGTTTATGGTGAGTCAGAAGAACCCACACACCTGACTCATCCAAAGTCACGTGTCTCTAATAAGTAAATGAATGAGTTAATTAACAGTAGACAGACCAACTTTCATAATGGAATCCAATATATCCTCCCCCATTTAATCCCACATGACCTAATGGGGATAATAATTAGAAAACAAAACATACATTGTATATTCAGTCAAAAAAAAACTATGTATACGAAATTGTGTTGAAAAATTATGACACAACGGAGGAAGGATTTTGACAACCCTACCGAGACAAGAGGAGTCGTAGTGTTCATTCTGAAATTCATCGATCACCCAAGTACAGATGTTTTTTTTTTTTATATTATTGTTGACCTTTGACCTTCGTAGAATATATTGAGAGATAGGAAATATAAATATGAATACAGTGGGAAATTATCTACATGTAAATTTTTTCAATGAAATTTTATATAGACAATGAGACTAAAATCCCATATTTGTGTATTAATAATGACCTTTTTGCCTCTATAAGTGGTTAAAATACCTTAAAATTCTATATATGTCTTTGTTATGGGCTACAGCATGGCGTCTTTATTACAGTCTCAGGTAAATTGGATGAAATACAGGGATGCTATAAGCCCAAAACTCCCTCCAAATGTTGTGTATTTTCTTTGACTTTTAACTCCTGCAAAATAATGAAAAAAATCAATCACTTCTAAATCTACTTTATGTTGGCCTGTAAGTCCACTACTGTCGAGTCTTTGTACCAATTTAAGTGTACTTTTTTTTTATTTAATTAAGGAAAAAATATTAGAGCAAAACTTCCCAAATTTAAGTATTTTTTTTACTCTAAAATTACCCCCAAAAAATGCACCAATGTTCACTTATTACAGAACCAATTTATGGGTCGTATAACAAGGTATAATTGTGCCAACTTTCCTCGTTATTAGTGTAAATATTTGAGGCACATTTGTTTATTGAGTCCATAAAATTCTTTTAAAAAAGTTTCGCAGAGTTTCAAATTGATTGGCCAGGAATTGAAGGAGAGACGATTAATTGTTAATGGTCGGTGAGAGGAAAAAAAAACCGAACGGGAAGAAGAATGAGAAGAAAAGCAATATGTTTCACTCCTTCCGGGTCAGACGTAATGAACGAACACAAAGAGGTTGAGCCAATACTTAAGGAATAATTATGTTTCCAATCTTAAATTATATCATAAATAATCATCCTTCTTCACCAGGCTGAGATTATGTCAAGTTGTCATCCTCATCCATAATCTAAACGATAAGTTAAAAAAAAAAGAAGTGTGTGTTGAAGTCTTAAAATCAATAGTGACTAAGAGAGTAGCGCCTGAGGTGGTGATCATACGCCTGGTGAACCATCGTCAGTAAGCTGAAGTTTGATGGCATAATGTTATTACTGCTCTTCAATCAATTACTCAGGTCTTTCAGCTCTTAAGAAGGTTAGTAATTACACTAATCCATCAACAGTTCGAAATTACGAGGGTCAGAGTGAACTGGATTCATCACTCGGGGGGGGGGGGGGGGTCACAAAGACTTCCAAAACGACGTAAACAAACTCTAACCTCTACGTTCTAAAATCTAATAGTTTTCCCTCTTACACACCCTGGATAGTGTTAACCCCAAAGTATTCACGTCACCAAAAAGCTCACATTTTTTTTTCTCGGTAATTTGGCTAATGGTAAAAGTGTTTCTGACTTATAATTTAAAAAAAAAATTGAAGGAAAAAACCCAAACGAGAAGCGCACTGTGAGCACCATGACACAACACCTGCGTCGGCCTCAACTCTGCCCCAGGACCAGTTTCACACCTGGTTACCTTCTCATTTGACCTGGTTACCACCCACACACCAGACATTGTTTTTTATACCTCACGTCGAGTCAGCCAAAAATCTCCCTCCCCCGCCACCCGTTTTAGTTTTCCTATTGCCACGTGTCGTTATGTAATTGTGAAGACCTGATGTGAAGAAATAGATAAATGTTTAAGAATATTTAGTTAGGGCGTTGTTGACTGTCTCGTGCTAGTGGACTTTGCATGAGAGAGAGAGAGAGAGAGAGAGAGAGAGAGAGAGAGAGAGATGTTAGATTTTTATTTTATGTTATTATTAGTGAGGGAATGTTTACAGTCTCCTCCAGCAGGAATATTGTTTACGGTCGCCTCCTGCAGTAATAAAAGCATCCTCTGGCTGGGTGTCGGGTGTTTGCTTACTTCCTGGACTTGGTCACCATGACGACCACGCCACACAAAGCGCTTGCCTTCGCTAACATGTATAACCTGCCCTCACCTGCCGTCATGTACCCCGCCTGATGTCATGTACCACTCACCTACCGTCACGTACCCTCACCTGCCGTACCGTACCCTCACCTGCCGTGCCGTACCCTCACCTGCCGTGCCGTCACCTGCAGCTCCCACACACACACATTTGTATATATTTTTTCGGCTGTCCAGGTATATCCTAAATTACACATATATAATGGAGTTCTTCCTTCAGGTGGAGATTTATAATGGAGGATAATGATGGTGATTTATTGTACGGACAGCAATTAATATATTATAATTTCATTGTTTTTTTTACGTTTCTGTTATTGTTTTAATTATTATTGTCTTTACTCGTTGTGTTGTTTGAGTTGTTCTTATATTTTTATTTGTTTTATTATTTATTTTATTTGTTTTATATATGTTTGTATTCATTTCAGTAAGGTGAGACAAGTATATAACGAGAAATGTAGTTGTATCTCTCGTAATGTTAACTAATTCTTAATGATTAGTGAATATAACTAAACTTGTTACACGCTTCAAGAGGGAGGGAGGGTTATTGGTGGAGAAGAGAAGGTAAGTGAGGGAGGTGGAGGGTTATTGAGGGAGGAGAGAAAGTGAGTGAGGGAGGTGGAGGGTTATTGAGGGAGGAGAGAAAGTGAGTGAGGGAGGTGGAGGGTTATTGAGGGAGGAGAGAAAGTGAGTGAGGGAGGAGGAGGGTTAATGAGGGAGGAGAGAAAGTGAGTGAGGGAGGAGGAGGGTGGCAGGACTGGGTCTTGTTTGTCCTGACTGATAATGACAGGTGAGTGTGGCTGACTCACCGGGAGAGGGGGAGGAGGGAAGGGGGTTAAGGGGGAGGAGGGAGGGGGTGACGGTTAAGGGGGGAGGGGAGACAGAAGGAGGGGGTGAAGATTAACTCTTGTCTTTTGCTTCGTCTGTTGTTAAGGTGTTCGTTATCATTAGTTATGTGAACGCTTGGGAAATTCTCTCTCTTCACAGAGCTGAGGACCATCTACAACGCCTTTATTCTCCCCAAACTAACGTATGCGTCACCAGCCTGGTCGTCTTCTCTCAACTCCACCCAACAACGTCAGCTAGAGAAGGTACAGAAAAGGGCCTGCAGAATCATGCTCGGCGCAGAATACTCCGGCTACACCAACGCTCTCTCAACCCTGGAAATGCCATCCATCAGTGACCTCCACCACCAAGCACTGGAAAGGTTTGGCAGCCAATTAATGCACCACCTTCGTCATCGCCACCTCCTGCCACCGGCAGCCCCCCGCCCACCTCGCGCAGTCTGCCGCTACAACAAAATTCAGCCCATAAGAGCCCGCACCGATAGATATAAGAACAGCACCATCCCATCTATTGTTAAAATAATAAACAACTCCTGATTTATGTACTGTACAGCCCTGTAAATGTATTCAACGCATATTATATCATTATGTCTAAATCAAATGTAAGTGTATATTTTCAGCCACCGGCTGCAACTCTATTAATAAACCGTTTATTATTATTTTTATTATTATTATTATTATTATTATTATTATTATTATTATTATTATTATTATTATTACACACACACACAAAAGTAAATTAAAACTTACCCGCCCAAAAAACGTACCTTCTGTGTGTGTGTGTGTACTCTCAGCACCTTTCACCAATATCTGAAATTTGTTGCTACCTACATCCCACACTTCCCCATTCCCTAAAACACACTACCCCTTAAACCTTCCTAATACACTAATACACCTGCCCAGTACACCTGCCCGGTACACCTGCCCTGTAAGCTCCCTCATCAATGCACGACACTCGGAGGGGGTAAAAACATCCCGCGGACTCGTGGGTCCTCCGCTGATGTGGTCACTGAAGTGTTGGGTTGGTTGGCTTTCCATTTTGGGAAAGTGGGGCTGACTGACTAACTAACTAACTAACTAACTAACTAACTAACTAACTAACTAACTGATTGGCTGACTGACTGACTGACTGACAACTGGCTGGCTGGCTGACTGACTGACTGGTTGGTTGGTTGGCTGTCTGTGTGGTTAGGTGACTGGCAGGATAGTCGGATGAGCGGGGTCGTCTTTACCTCCCTTACCTGGTCGTGTACATGAGTTCTGGTAGTGGGGGGGGTGAGAAAGGAGAAGCCTCCCCCCCACTCTCCCCTCTCTTGGTCGATATAATCCCCTACAACTTGGATGAGCGGGATTACCGTCAGCCCACCTTCGTAAATCCCCACTTATAGGTGACGGATTTATATTTACTCAAACCATTTTTTTTCTTCTCTCGAATTTAATTTGACTTTGATTCTTGTTCTTCTTCTTGCTCTTGTTGTTTCTTGTTTCTTCTTTCTTCTTTCTTTCTTCTTCTTCTCATACAGGTACACGTACAAATACAAATAAAATCTAACACCTGTAATTAAACTATACATTCCTTAAAAAATCCTTCAGAAACAAAACCAAAAATAATAATACAACTTTAATTCAACTTTTAACTCTTCAGATAGAAAAAGATTATCAAAGATTATAACATAATTCAAAGATACGGAATGACTTCAATTTGGACTTTGTCTCTGGGGATAATTACATCCTAAGTTTTGGTCTTGGAGTGGCGGGGGACAGCTCTTGAAAGTCTTGTCTACCTAAGTGAGCGAGTGAGCGAGTGTTAAGTGAGGACACGGTGTACTAACTGCGGCTGCTGCTGCTCCTAACTTCCTGTTGTTGCTTAAATGTGTAGTGATGTTGGCAACTCCTCAACGTTCACACACACATTATTGCTGTCGTTGTTGTTGTATTACCATCACATTATTGTAAGACCGAACATTAATATTTCAGCGGAAGGCAATTTTTCTAAAGTTTGGGGCATATTTATGGTAATGTTCGTGTCGGCGTTGGAAAATAAGTCAACTTTTCCCTGCATTGTTTTATTATTATTATTATTATTATTATTATTATTATTATTATTATTATTATTATTATATTACATGTCAGTCTCATTGAGCCATATGACAGCTGTGCCACCTGAGTCATAATCCATCAGCTAACAACATCGTGGCGTTGACAGGGGTCGTGACAGTATCTGGGAGGAGCCGTCATGATTTTTACTCCTACGCATCAGGTCCTGTCAAGGATCACTAAGATGTGTCATATGTGTCATTTTGTGTTAAGGTGTGTCAAGGCATAATCTGGGGGGTGCCTAATGCAGTTTAACCTAGTGTCGAAACATACTGTGTCATACCAAAGTAGGAGGCGTCTAGGTATGAGGAGGTTACAAAGTGTGTTATGGCGTGTCATACTATACTAGGAGGTGTCAAGGTGTGTTATTGGGTGTCATACTATACTAGGAAGTGTCGAGGCGTGTTAGGGCGTGTCATAATATACTAGGAGGTGTCAAGGTGTGTTACTGAGCGTGCCATACTATATCAGATGCTGAGACGTATATAAACGTGTCACACTTAAGTCATGAGTGGAGGCTCTATAAACCATACTTAAGGGTGTAGTGTGTGTGTGACTTGTATGTATAAGTAAATCATTTTTTTTTGTCCCCTGAGAATATAACTGATACTTTTTCTTCTTTAATTACAGGTGAGTCTGAGTACCTGAGTCAACATGACGGGCTAGGCGTCGTTTGTCAGGTTGGTAATACTGTGATTCTGAACCATAGGAGAGATTGGTAATACTGTTTGTGAATAATGAGAGACACTGGTAACACTTTGTAACGCACCTGATCATCACATACACACACACACACACATACACCTGGTCGTACACACACACACACCTTGTCGTCACACACACACACACCTGGTCGTTACACACACACACACACCTGGTCGTTACACACACACCTGGTCGTTACACACACACCTGGTCGTCACACACACACCTGGTCGTCACAAGATGCTTTTGTTTATTAATACACTGTAATACTTTTTTACGTGGTCTTTTATATATTTTGTTTGAAACTTTTAATTAATATCTTTTCACATTCTTGGGTATTTCTCTCCATTATTTTTATTTTATACAGTATACAATATTTCCCGTGTAATTTTGGATTTTGTTTTTCTCTTATGAACGTCTAAGAATTAAGTGACGGGTGACCTCGAGGTATGGGGAGGAGGGGGGGGAGGGGCATGATGGCCACTACACTATATATACATAACGTTGTGAAGTTAAGGGTCGAGGAAACACTCGCTATACTTCTCTTTGACATTTCACACTTGTTGTCCCTGTCCAAGTTATCACCTGTGGATCTTTGCTTGATTGATAGTTTTGAAATAACCTAAAAAAAGATATATGTATTTTATTTATGTTTGTTTTTGAGGAATATTTCTGTTCTACCCAAATATTTACACTCAGGTAGTTAGTAAACATGACTCTTAATAGGCAATTAGTTAAGGTAAATATTCTGAGATATTTTTTGTGTGTGTTGTGTTTTATGAATGAACGGAATGTTGTTATTTATATCGTACTATTGTTGTGGAAGTAGTCGTTAGGTTAGGTTAGGTTAGGACTCACATTGGACTAATAACAAAACAATTAATAATCTCAAATAGTGTTGAAAATCGAAGTATATTATTCATTGTTTTAAGATCTATGCAAGTTTAGGCAAGTTTACACACTAGGTTGGCTCAGTCACATCAGAGGGTCACCTGATGATAAAACACCCTAATGCTAACTCAGGTTCAGATCAGATATAGTATAACATTATCATTATTTACTTTGAGACCGAAATTTAGAATCGAGGTTTATTACCAAGGTTGGGTCAGATGCACCGGGCACTCAGGGTACGGGTCGCTGCTGCACACACACACACACACACACACACACACAAGCTTGGCCCAGTTAGCTGCCGTGGTGGAATAATTCGGTTGGGCACAGGTTAAAAATTTTACCAAATAATATTTTTTTAACTGTTTTTCGCGCCAAATGAAAGGTGTCAACATGAAAAATAATGGTGGCTGTTATGTACGGTATGACGTGTGTGTGTGTGTGTGTGTGTAAAATGCGACGATGGATTAGAGATACTCGATAGTAAAAGAGTAAAAAAAACGATAGATAGATAGAAGAGAAAAATAATTAATCTTTTACATGTGAAAAGTAATTAGACGTTTTTAGAATACAAACAAAATGGTGACAGAGTGACTTAAAAGATTCAAGGTAAAATGATGAGGATGATGATGATGATGATGATAAAATAAGCACCGTTTACTATCGATAATAAGGATAATGATGTGATTATCCCGAGTGTATTGAATGGTTAATAACCCAATTGTAATTTTATTTTATATCGTCCTAGAAAATGATGAGCGATTGAGCCAGGTGAGGGACGGAAGACAACCTCTGTTCGTCAGGTCAGGAGAGGCGGATGTTTGGGCTGAGACAGAGAGAGAGAGAGAGAGAGAGAGAGAGAGAGAGAGAGAGAGAGATGCCATTAGTTGACTCATAAGACAATATTTATTCCTTATACCACCATCACCAGCTATCACCACCATCAACTATCACCATCTCCAACAGCTATCAACACCACCAACAGCTACCACCACCACTACCCACCACCACCACCACCACTAGCGCAAGCATCATCATCATCATCTGCTACCACTATCATCACCAGTTATCACCACTACCACCAACACCGTGGACGAGTGAACCCCGAAGTTGTGAAAAGTACATCTTTGTAGTACTTACGAATATGAACCAACTGAAGCAGCAGCAGACCCCCCCCCCCCCTTACACACACACACACACACACATTAGTAGCAGCAGCTGTCTAAAGGTAAAGAAATCTTAATTAGTACTTCACCTTTCGAGAGTTAATTGACATAAGAAGGTAGACAGGTCTGACGCCCCTAGAGTATTTCTTTTAATATTAACTCTCCTGGTAGTAGCCACCTCCGCCTACTACAGGAGGGTGTACCTGAAAGAGGGTGGCCTTTGAATTTTGTCTTTTTGATTTTCAGGAATAATTTTTTTTTCTACTGTACTTATGAAATTATTTGGCCAACGAAGTAAAAAATTAACAATAATCAGCTGATGGACTGAATTTTGGCGGGAAGATTGTAAACACGTAATAATGGGCGTATAATCTGCCTTTAACACGGTAATATGACTTCTTTAACTTTTCGGGGTACTGAACTATTATCTGTGACTCCATTCTTAAATAAATAAAGATGTTAAATAGTTAAAATTACCTTATCCTACCAAATTTATCATATAAGAGGAATAAACTCAGACATGGCATTTTAAAACTGTTTCCCCATTACAAAGCAGTTCAAATAGGGTGTAAATCAGTGTTAAATATGTTGGCTATCGGAGAAAATTACTAATAACCGGATATCAGTAACTAAACTTATGAGAATAGTTTGTCTAATTATACGGATAAAATAAAAACAGTCTCAGTTAAAGGTGAATATACAGTTAGCTTGAACTTGATGTAACCAATTAAATCCGGTTATAACGAAGCGGAACCTATAAAACCCTGTAACAGTCAAATATTATATTGTTTCCCGGTTAAACCAAGATAAAACTGGGCTATAGGTTTAAACCCTTTTATAATGGTGTATCCCGTATAATGGAAGGTTAGATACAGTGACTATTTGTGACCGGTTGTAATGAGTGGCTTATTATTATTATTATTATTATTATTACTATTATTACTATTATTATTATTATTATTATTATTATTATTATTATTACAGTATTTAAGAATCCACAATATTTATTTTAATTTATTTAACTTTAATGAGAAAAATAAATCCCAAACTTATCAAAGAGACGCAACTATTTTTTGGAAGTTGAGGCGGAAAGAAATTTTACAAACTAGATTTCGTTTTTTTTTTCCCCTTCTAAAAGTTGTTAATGAGAGAGTTGGATAGTTGTAGCGTAAGGGTGAATAGTGTTTGATAGCTGCCACCCATTGAGTCTACTGTATATAAATTGTAAAGCTTTTATGTAAGTATTTAGTTTAATGTATTGGGTGTAGATAGTGTCCTTTTGAGTGTGTGGGTGTACTGGAGTGTTATTTTGAGTGTGTGGGTGTAGATAGTGAATTTTTGAGTGTGTGAGTGTAAGTAGTGTGTTTTTTGAGTGTGTGGGTGTAGATAGTGAATTTTTGAGTGTGTGAGTGTAAGTAGTGTGATTTTTGAGTGTGTGGGTGTAGATAGTGAATTTTTGAGTGTGTGAGTGTAAGTAGTGTGTTTTTTTGAGTGTGTGGGTGTAAGTAGTGTGTTTTTGAGTGAGTGAGTGTGTGGGTGTAAGTAGTGTGTTTTTGAGTGAGTGAGTGTAAGAAGAAGTGTGTTTTTGAATGTGTGAGTGAAGTAGTGTGTTTTTGAGTGTGTGGGTGGAAATAATGTTGTTATTTTCGTATGGAGGAAAATTTGATAATATTTTAATGTGGATATGTTCTGTTTATAATGGATACCTCCCCTCCCTTCCCCTCCCCATCTTTGTCCTTCCACCATCCTCCCCCTCCTCCCCCTCCTTCCCTCCCCCTCCTTCCCTCTCCCACCCCTCCCCTGTGACTATAAAAAGGAGGGTGTTGAAATTCCACTGAGACAATACTGTAACTAGATTGCATTTTGTTTATTGGCAATTAGGGGGTGGGGGAGAATTTTAACGTAGGAATCCCTGGAAATTTAGACCATGAGGTAGGACCCAAGGATACTTCCTGCTCTCTCTCTCTCTCTCTCTCTCTCTCTCTCTCTCTCTCTCTCTCTCTCCTCCACCTCCTCCTTTTCACTGCCTTCTCCACCTCCTCCCTTTCACTGCCTCCTCCACCTCCTCCCTTTTCACTGCCTCCTCCACCTCCTCCCTTTCACTGCCTCCTCCCTGCTTTTAACTTCACCGCCAATATTTTTTTTCCTCCCTTCAGTTTTCGTTTCCTGCCGCTCTTATCTCCCTTCCTGCACCTCCTACTGTTTTATGTTCTACTCCCCACGTTTATTCATTTGTGTTTCAGTACCCTCTCCTCCCTGCCCCCCCCCCCTTCCCTCCCACCTCCTGCTGTTATCACGTCTCTTCTACTTCCCCCTTTTGCTGTTCCCCTTCCACCCCCTTCCTTTACCACTATTTTGTTATCCCCCTCTTTCTCTTGTTATTATTGCCTCTATCATCATCGTCACCACCACCACCAGCACCATCACCATCACCACCACCACCATCATCATCATCACCACCATCACCATCATCATCATCACCACCACCACCACCACCACCACCACCATCATCATCATCATTGTTCATCCTCCTGCCTCAGTAAGCGGTGATGACAAGCGGGGCTGACAGAGAGAGAGAGAGACTTATGGGCGTCATTCTGATCATATTCTGTAAAATTCCTGATGTTTTCTCATTTTTCCTCCACTCTGTTTACTGCCGTGTGTTCGACGTCATCAATTCCAGGTTTCGCCCCGAGTCTCCGTCTATCACTCTTGAGATATTGCAAGACTAATGGTCGCAGTTGGATAATTCTTTCGTTTTTTTTTTCTCTCTTACTCTTTTTCTCTTGCTATCTCTCTCTATCTATCTCTCTCTCTCTCTCTCTCTTTAGCTCTATCTCTCCTGGAGCCTTTGTCTTACCTCTCTCTCACTCTCTCTCGTTTGGTCTTTTGCTCTGAGTGAGTCATCTTTAATGTGAGAGGAGGGAGGGGTGTTCGGGTGACCTCCCCTCCCCGCCCTTTCTCTTCCTTCCCCTCCTCTCCCTCCTCCTTCCCTCATCCCTTTCCCCTTCCCTCCTCCCTTTCCCCTTCCCCTCTCCCTCCCTCCCTCCCTCCCTCCCTCCCTCCCTCCCTAATTCTCTCCCTCCCTTCTTCCCTCCCTCCTTCCTTCCTCCTTCCCTCCCTCCCTCCCTCCCTCCTTTCCTTCTTCTCTCCTTCCCTCCTCTTCTACTTGTTCTCGTCATACGTATGTCACCGGCTTTTGTTTATTCCAGGAGGTGGTGGTGATGTCAGGAGGTGGTGTTGGTGGTGTCAGTAGGTGGTGTTGGTGGTGTCAGGAGGAGGTGTTGGTGGTGTTACGAGGTGGAGGTGGTGTCAGGAGGAGGTGATGGTGGTGTTACGAGGTGGAGGTGGTGTCAGGAGGAGGTGATGGTGGTGTTACGAGGTGGAGGTGGTGTTGGTGGTGTCAGTAGGTGGTGTTGGTGGTGTCAGTAGGTGGTGTTGGTGGTGTCAGTAGGTGGTGGTGGTGTTACGAGGTGGAGGGGGTGTCAGGAGAGTGTCATGGTCAAGAGGTGGTGGTAGTTAGTGTCAAGAAGCGATGGTGTCAGGTGGTGGTGTCAGGAGACGGTAGTGTCAGAAGGTGGTGATGGTGTCAGAAGGTGATGGCGATGGTGTCAGGTGATGGTAGACTAAATGTACGTGTGATTTATTGGTTATGTGTGTGACTGTGGTTGTCAGTTTGTGAGTCTGTGGCCAAATTTTGAAGTTTATTCTTGTAAGTCGTTTGTGTCTATTATTATTATTATTATTATTATTATTATTATTATTATTATTATTATTGTCTTTTATTTTTATTTCTTACTAGTATTGTCGTTCTTGTTACTATTTTTATTATTTTATTTAGTAGTAGTAATAGCAGCAGTACGAGACGGAATAATAGTAGTGGTAGTTAAGTAGTAGTAGTAGTAGTTGTAGCTTTTAATTTTATTATTGAACTATAAAACTAGTATCGTCATCTGAGTTATCAACACCAGTTTGGTTAATTCCCAGCTGTGTGTAGTAAGTCTCTCTACCTCTTGTGACATTTTACTCTCTCTCTCTCTCTCTCTCTCTCTCTCTCTCTCTCTCTCTCTCTCTCTCTCTCTCTGTTTATTCTTACAAACAAAAGTCCAACACAACACAACACAACAAGAATTAGGTCATAGGTTAAGCCTCTGATGTAAACAAAACAAAAAAAAATATGTAATATCCCTTCCCGCTCAAAAAACATCCATCAGTTAGTTCAGAAGAGGAGAACACATGAAGTTGACTGAAGCCATAAGCCAAAAACAACATGTATTTTAAGGTACGGTCGAGTCCCCCATGTTTTGATCAACAGAAAACGTGAATTCTGGTAATGCGATACAGTGTGACGGGTCGTGGGGGGTCTCTCTCTCTCTCTCTCTCTCTCTCTCTCTCTCTCTCTCTCTCTCTCGGGGAACCATTTTAAACATGTGTGCTTTTGTTAGCTCGTCGCGGGTCAAAGGTCAGGGTAAGGTCACAAATTAAGTTGTTCTTTTTCGCTTGATGTTCGTATTTTTAAGGTAATTTAGAAGTTACGTTCTACAATGATACATTTTGACAACATGTATCTTGTAAATGTAGATATTGTGAGGTATTGTTGATGTTGCAAGGGTTATTGGTGTTGCAAGGGTTGTTGGATGTTGCAAGGGCTGGTGAAGTTGCAATGAGTGTTGATGTTGCATTGTTTGTTGGATAATTCAAGGGTTTTGTATTGCAAGGATTGTAGATGTTGCAAGTATTGTTTGACGCAAGGTGTGTTGGATGTTGCAATGGTTGAGAGGTGGTGACAGGTGTTGCATCCTTGCATTATCGTATCTTCCTCTTCCTTTGTTTGTTTATTTTGTTTTGCTCTTGTTGATGTTCTATTGAGTTATAGGTCCTTCAGGCCGTGCTCTCTCTCTCTCTCTCTCTCTCTCTCTCTCTCTCTCTCTCTCTCTCTCTCTCTCTCTGTGCTTTTTCATTTCCTTCCTTTCTTTTTCTCTCCTTTCTCACCCTCTCTTCCTTCCCCTGCTCTCTTTTACTCTCCCTTCCCCTTCTCTCTTTTATTTTCCCTTCTCTCCCTATCTTCTCTCCCTTCTCACCCTCTCTTCTCCTCTCCCTTCTCACCCTCTCTTATCCTCTCCCTTCTCACCCTCTCTTCTCCTCTCCCTTATCTCCCTCTCTTATCCTCTCCCTTCTCACCCTCTCTCCTCCTCTCCCTTCTCACACTCTCTTTTCCTCTCCCTTTTAACCGCCCATTCTCTTCTCCCTTCTCTTCTTCCTCTATCCATCCTATATATAAATTGTCCTCTGCCTCTTCCTTTTCCTCTCTCTTCCTCTTTCCCTCCAGCTTCCCTCTCGTTATCTCTCGTCTCCCTTCCTTCCTGCTCCTTTATCCACTCCTCCCTTATGTAACTATTCCCCTACCCCTTCCCTCTCCCCCCCCCAGTACCCCTTCCTCCTCCTCACCCCTTCCTTCCTCCATCCTTCCCCCCTTCCTCCCTCATCTTATCTCTTCACCTTCCCGAACATTATTAGCATGTGGGCTCAGTTAATGTGGGCGGGGCAGTTTGGTCCACTAACAAGGCCCCCCCTACCCCCCAGAGAGAGAGAGAGAGAGAGAGAGAGGTCGCTGGTAGAGTCACTCAGGTGTATAAGCTGACGAATATTAGATTAATTGCCTTTTCCCACAATGAACCAAAAGATAAATGTATTAAAAATATTTGTAATTGTATTTGATTAAATGTTTTTTTTTTCGGGAGTTTAGGATTTTATTTTTTTTTTTTTTTACATTTCAGTTTCTTTTGTAACGTTTAAATTTGTTGTTGTTTTTTAGGGAAATTTTATTATATATTTCTGATAATTCTGTCGTTTTTGTGTTAAATTTTATATATATGTTAATTGTTCTTATCTATGTTATTTTTTTTTAATATATCTTTTAATAATTACGATTGATATAATTAATTTCTGTTTACTTATGTTTGTATACTTGTTAAAAAAAATAAAATCAATAGTATTTAACTTAATCGTTTTTATAGAGGTTAAATAAATATTCATAATAATTACCCCAATAATTATGAGCATCAGTAATTTTATTTTATTTATTTATTTTATTTATTTTTTTTGATTTTGGAGGAAAAAAATACTGATTGTACTTCATTCTCTCACGTTTATCTTGATTAAAAATAATATATTAATTTATTACAATATTTTTATACAGGAATTAAGAAAAAAAATACAGATTAATTTATATCGTATTGAGGTTAGTTAGTAAATTAGATTATCTGTTTTTGTTTGCTTATTAATGTTTGTTTATATTGTTTGGGTTGGTTTGTTTGTTTATTTGTTAGTAAGGGAAGGTGTGTGTGTGTGTGTGTGTGTGTGTGTGTGTGTGTGTGTGTGTGTGTAGCGTTATCAGATGTGAGGTTTGGCGTTGTAGGGAAGATGAAGAAGACGGAAGGAAAGTGATAGGAGGAGAATTAGGGGAAGGGAAAGATAAGAGGAGGACATATGAGAGAGAGAGAGAGAGAGAGAGAGAGAGAGAGAGAGAGAGAGAGAGGGAAGGATGATAGGAGACAGGAGGAGAAGAGAAAGGAGAGAAGAAGGAAAGGGGAAAAATTTGAACAATCTCTTCTTGATATCGACAGATGATGAAATGTGGAGAAAAGAGGAAGAGAAACAGGAAGTGATAAGTGAGGCGGATAAATCAGAGGGAAACAGGGAAGATGATGATGACGAACAGCAGAAGGGGGATGGTGGATAGAAATAGCGAGGATAATAGGGAGAGGGAAAGGGGAATGTCGCTCAATTTTGTCATGGGATTGGGGAGAGAGAGAGAGAGAGAGAGAGAGAGAGAGAGAGAGAGAGAGAGAGATCGGGAAACTTTCTCTGAGGAATTTTGTGCCAAAGTTTTCACCTGGAGACGTTCATTGGTCACCCAGTTTCCTTTCCTGTGTTTTATAATCAATGATCTAGAAAAAAAAAGGTAGGAATTTCAGAGGCAATGGATGTAAACACGATTTTCTCTTGATTGTTCTTCTCGGATAGTTTTCACTCACCAACCAAGACCTCTCTCTCTCTCTCTCTCTCTCTCTCTCTCTCTCTCTCTCTCTCTCTCTCTCTCTCTTTTTTGAAAGTTCCTTAATTTGTGGCGGCTGTTATGGTTACCTGAGCCAATGACCTGCAGGCAATAATAACGTGGTCCTTCAGATCATCCGGGAAGTTTGATAAACGAGCTGTGACGGCAGGTGGGAGGATGAAACTGACCTGAATCGATGCCAGGTAAAGCCCAGGTAACTGCAGGAGAGAAGACTATATGCGGGCAGAGGTGTACAAAAAATGTTCTCTAATGCTGAAGTATAAGTAAATTAACGCAAATATAATTAGGTTAACTTAAAGTACGATTTCTAAATTGTACTTAAATTAGAGCAAAAGGTTTCTAGTTCAAAGTGTATAAGTGAAAACGTAGCATCTCACTGATACACTGAAACTCTCATAATTAATTTATCATGTTAGAGGCTGTACCCTTGTCGAATTAGTAAATCTGTTTAGTTATGAGTCATGCCGAACATCTCACTTCTCTACTTGTGCCGCAATTCCCCCCTCCCTCCTTCCCCTACCCTCTCCCCTCCCCCCTCCCTCCCACCTGCCCTCTTCCCTCCCTCCCACCTGCCCTCTCCCCTCCCCCCTCCCCCACTCCCCATATCTTGTCAAGCGGTGGTCAAAACTGATGCTAAGTACACTTTAGTGGCCGGAATTTAAAATGCTCGGGTCAAAATGGCTTTCGGAAAGTAGATGCTGTGATAGAGGTAGTCTGCCAAGCACCAAGTAATGTAAATATTGACATCCACTAACCCAACCCAACGCAACCCAACCCAACGCAACCCAGCCCAACCCAACCCAACCCAACCCAACCCAGCCCAGCCCAACCCAACCCAACGCAACCCAACCCAACCCAACCCAACCCAGTCAGAAAGTTGCTCTCACTCAAAACACATATTTTTCCAAGTTTAATATAATAACGTAATGGAAACAAATCACAAGGACATTATGTTCTTACCCTTAACTTATAATTGCTAATTAACTTGGAGCTGGAGAGTTAATGGCTATATCCATGGTTATTTCCTAAATGTTCGGGTGAAAGACCTGTTTACGAAATTTTTACTTAACACAATTCTGTAAAGTTTTAGTGGTTGAAATATACTGTACACCCGCAAAAATCTTAGGATGTACTGAAAGAGTGAAATATATTCATAATAAAATTACTTTCTAAAATATCGATCCTAAAATATGTTACTTAAGTTTATATACTTTACTACTTTCCTGCTTTATTACTTTACTACTTTATTATTTCACTATTTTACTACTTCACTACTTTACACTTTAGGTTCTAGTGAGTTTGGGAGTGAAAGGGAAACAAGAGTTATGGAGAGAGAGAGAGAGAGAGAGAGAGAGAGAGAGAGACTTCTGGACACACAGGGAATCGAGTGGATAGTTAAGGTCACTGGACTTAAGAAGTTGAGGCGAGGATTAAAAACTTACTTTAAGCTAAGAAGTTGAGAGTGAGTATTGTAAGACGGAGTTGAGGGGAACATTGTGCCCAGTCTGGAAGATGAGGTGGGTGGAGGTTGGGTGGGTTGGTGGGTGAGTGAGTGGGTAAGTGGGTGGAGGGAGGGTAGAGGTTTGGTGTGGGGTGGGGGGAGGGGGTGTTCGGTGGGTGGGTGAAGGATGGGTTGGTTGAGTGTCTGAGATTATCGGTCTATGGTCTGGAATCGTCTGGCCTGGTCTGGTCTGGCTAATGATGGCTTTAACCTAACACACGTCACACTGGCTATTGATAACCTAACATACTTGAGTGGTCGTAAATGGTTCAGGGAAAAATATATATATCATTCGAGCTATTGATGGCCGTCGCTCCTGTCAGCAATAAGTCGGAATTGGTCGATTATTTCCCTGAGTCTAGACTGCTTGACGTTGTGGCGTGCTGAAGAAGTATTACCCGAAGAAGACGCCGCCTGTGTGTCGCTGGAATGTTGACCACTTACTACTGACGAGACTGTTAACTGGTTGGGGCACGAAGACTGTTAACTGAAGGGACTGGAGGAGGAGGAGGAGGAGGAGGACGATATGAACAAAAGATGTACGAAGGCTGATAATGGGGTGGAAAGGAGGATATGAATAGAGACGAATGATGGACTGTTAGCAGGAGGAGGAGAATGTGAAGAGAGAGAGAGAGAGAGAGAGAGAGAGAGAGAGAGAGAGAGAGAGAGAGAGAGTCCCATGATACAATGTATACAAACAAACCAGCTTGTTATTGCCCGGTGAACCTGTTTTGGTAAACATGGCGTGATGTGGCCGTGTGTCCCAATCAAGCTGAATCCCCCCCCCCCTTTTGTGTGTGGGGGGGAGGGGGGGGGGGGGGGGGGTAGGGGGAATAAATGTAGTGTATTACTTTTTTTTTCAGCTTATTGGTCGACCCAGTAGCTGAGTTGGGTGAATTTGGAGTTTGTTGACCGACCAGTTTGCTAATCGAACAGAAGCTGAGTTGTGTTATGAGTCATTGACCTTGCAAGTGACCCGGTATGATCTTATAAATGACCCCAGTGTGACCTCAAACCCTTTCAGCTCCACCTACTTCTCTGGGGGGAGGGGGGGTGGTGGTCCTCGGGGAAGGGGGTTGAGTGGAGTGAAGGGAATAGCTCATGTTGAACATTTCCTCAAACCCCTCGAGCATTCAGAGTCGAGGAGGAGCCTTGCGTAAGATGCCTGAGTGTGCACTTGTGGCCTCGAGTTGGAGAATACCAGGAATGGGCGAGGGGGGGGGGGAGAAGCTGGAGGAAGGAGGTGGAGGAAGGAGGTGAGGAATGAAAGAAATAGGATGAACGAAGATGAAGCGAAAGACAGAAGGAGTGATCGGATTAAGGAAGGGAAGGAAGGAAAGAGATGCGATGAGGAAGGAGAGAGGGAGGGAAGGGATGAAGGAAAGAAAGAGATGGGATAGAAAGGAAAGAAGGATAGGATGAAGGAAGGGTAAGTGAAAGGAGATGATGGTGAGAAGATGTGGGAAGGAGAAGGTGAAGTGAGAGAAGAGGGGACAGTTGAGGATAGGGAGTAAGTGGACAGGAGGAGGAGGAGGAGGAGGAGGGACCAGATACGTCAGAGAGAGAGAGAGAGAGAGAGAGAGAGAGAGAGAGAGATAAGAATAAAGAAGATAAGAACATATCAAACCAATATCTTTTCATTGTCAACTAATTACTATAATCTAATGAAACTATTTAAGCAGTTGTTCTTAATTTTAATATTTATAACAATTACCTTTAGCAAATTGGGATGAGAAGTATAGAATAGGATTAAATTATGTATTGAATTGTGGATGGCAGTCGTCTTTTGTTTTCTTGTGACGTCACGGCTTTCTCGACGAAAATTTAGAAGATTTTGATTTTGAAAAGAGATTTTAAGTGTATTATAACGTCTTGGCGTGACAGCAAGTTTATTAACATCAAGTTTGGTTCTTATGAGTGTATGTTAGTGAGGTGATTTTCCTGTGCAGGTTTACTTTAAATTTCAGAAGATGTGTTGCAGTGTTTACTTCTTCAGGTCTTGTGTTGCAGTGTTTACTTCTTCAGGTCTTGTGTTGCAGTGTTTACTTCTTCAGGTCTTGTGTTGCAGTGTTTACTTCTTCAGGTCTTGTGTTGCAGTGTTTACTTCTTCAGGTCTTGTGTTGCAGTGTTTACTTCTTCAGGTCTTGTGTTGCAGTGTTTACTTCTTCAGGTCTTGTGTTGCAGTGTTTACTTCTTCAGGTCTTGTGTTGCAGTGTTTACTTCTTCAGGTCTTATGTTGTGTTGCAGTGTTTATTCTTCAGGTCTTGTGTTGTGGTGTTTACTTCTTCAGGTCTTGTGTTGTGTTGTAGTGTTTACTTCTTCAGGTCTTGTGTTGTGTTGTAGTGTTTACTTCTTCAGGTCTTGTGTTGCAGTGTTTACTTCTTCAGGTCTTGTTTTGCAGTGTTTACTTCTTCAGGTCTTGTGTTGCAGTGTTTACTTCTTCAGGTCTTGTGTTGCAGTGTTTACTTCTTCAGGTCTTGTGTTGCAGTGTTTACTTCTTCAGGTCTTGTGTTGCAGTGTTTACTTCTTCAGGTCTTGTGTTGCAGTGTTTACTTCTTCAGGTCTTGTGTTACAGTGTTTACTTCTTCAGGTCTTGTGTTGCAGTGTTTACTTCTTCAGGTCTTGTGTTGCAGTGTTTACTTCTTCAGGTCTTGTGTTGCAGTGTTTACTTCTCCAGGTCTTGTGTTGTGTTAAGGACTTTTCTTCAGGTCTAGATGGTCCGTATACCGTCTTTTAGTTGACCTGATGTATAATTCTTCCTCCGGCTCAAGTTTTGGACAGATTAACGGCCAAACGTGAACTGCCAAACCTGAGCTTATTACTAACCTTAACTAGCTGTCAACCCAAACTAACTGCCAACTAGTACCACTGTCAACCCAAACTAACTGCCAACTAGTACCACTGTCAACCCAAACTGCCAGCCTGAATTAACTAACAACCTAAATTGACAGTTAACCTAAACTCTTGTGACATTCAAGGTACATTTCTAGACTATTAGGGCAAGTTTATAATTGAGGAAAGTGCGTAGCTCTCTCTCTCTCTCTCTCTCTCTCTCTCTCTCTCTCTCTCTCTCGTTCCCCAGGGCAGTATATCCAATCTATCTATCTATCTATCTATCTATATCTGTCTGTCTGTCTGTCTGTCTGTCTGTCTGTCTGTTTCAGTTCCCCAGGGGAGTATATCAGTGTCTTTTCTATTTAATAAGACCTTCCAATACCTTTACTTCTACCATCTGGACATCCTTCTTTTGTTTTTATTTACCTACTGCAGGCAATTCCATACAGGTGTACTAATTACCTATGGGAAATATTGCCCTTCACTCCTGGAAAACCACCGAACCGCCCAATAATGGCATTAAGAGCCAATAAATGTCATCACTTCCCCAGTTTCCCATTTCACAGGTTGGAAAGGCGATATTTATTACGTAAACCTAACCTAACCTAACCTAACCTAACCTAAACTAAACGTGACTCCTGTGTGACGAAAGACATCCTGGGTCACGTTTTTGTTACCTTCATCATCGGTAAGTAACAAACTCACAGCCGGACAATATCTTACCCGAGACAGTTTCCTACGGGACAAAATCTTACTAAATATGGAATAAAATGAACAAAATCACCAAATATTCTGTGTCTTCTTGTCTTGTATTACAGTGTTGGGTTAGGTTAGGTTAGGTTAGGTTAGGTTAGGTGGTGCAGGGTTTTATAGATTAGTGTCTATATTATTTTGGGATTATCGTACAACTATTTATCATAAGCAGGACCCCACCCCCCGTCCCGCCCACTCACTCATCATATTGTTCCGCCATCCACATAAACATCGTCTGTCACAGGAACATATTTGTGTCATTACTTCACCCTGAGCCATTAAGGACTTGGGGGCGGCTTCCCTCCATAACAGAATCATTCACAACTCGCTAATCATCTTCATATTTCCCGCACCTCTGTCATAAACAGTGGCCGGGTGTGTGTAAATCATCCCGCCCCCGACAACAACAAGGGAGTTTAATATCCCACAGCAGTTTATGTCGTAAATAAAGACGCTCTCCTGTTCACCTGTCAGCATCAAAGTGAGGGAAATAACAGAGGTTAAATTTATCACTTTACCAGTGTATGGTATATATATAGTGCATGATTAACGTGTCTATATATATATATATTATGTGTGTATGTATTTGTTCACAAAAGTCTGTTCCTGTACAGGTGGAGGATGGTCGGGCAGGTACTGATCTGATGCCAAACGTATCACTTCACCACCAAGGCGGGATGTTAGTCCATCAGAGGGTTGTCTTACCTGCGGCAAGCTCACCCGATAGTGTTTTCATTTTTTACTGAATGCATGATAGTGATGAGAGAATTAAAAATAATAATAATAATAATGGTGTCGCTGTCGTTGGTGAGGTGTGAGGTGAGCCTGTGTGGTGGACAACACGCTAATAATCAACTATATACCTGGATGGTTATTATGACGGTATTCCTCACAAACTCGTTATTAAATCGCCATTCTTAAGTGTGGTTGATGATTCTCGTATATAAACTTAAGAAGATATAAAGAAATAAACAAGAAGAATGTGTAAAACTTGCTTTCAGCCTCACGACAAGTATGCTAATGCTTCCTCCGCTTCACGACTCAGACGACTAAAAAGTAAGAGTGAACTGTGTGTGATGTTAGGAGGAAGAGAGAGGCTCCGGGGTACTGCCAAACTTTGGTTCCTTCCTGATGAAATTAGACAGTGTTAAGTGATGGTTTGTTGTGATTTAGCGGGGCGTGACGAGAGTGAGTCACACATTGTTCTACTTTACTGCCGTTCAAGTTACTCTATAGGAAAATCAACTCTACCCAAAAAAACAAAACTATCTTATAATAGTGTCATTATCAATATCAGATCCTGCAGTTGAACTTTATTTTTTTTATTATTATTCATACTGATTTTTTTGTACGCAGTTGGCGATAGTAAATTTTTTTTCACAATGCGTGAAACTTTTGAAAAACAAATTACCGAATCATGTGTGTCGTCCTGTGAACCACTACTACAGGTTGGACATTATTCTGTGGTAAGGCACAAAGGGTGATTCCTGTGTGATGGACCAAGGAGACTGTGTCACTTGTGTCAGCCTCCTGCAGGGGGACAGTGTGTCAGCCTCCTGCAGGGGTACAGTGTGTCAGCCTCCTGCAGGGGTACAGTGGTTAGCCTCCTGCAGGGGTACAATGTGTCAGCCTCCTGTAGGAGTACAGTGTGTCAAGTAGATGACTTCATACCCACGTATTAGACATGTGATCTGGTGCGGCAACCGCTTCACCAATTAATGAGGCAAACAACTTCACTAGTTACTGAAGCAACCAACTTTACAAGGTACTGAAGCAAGGACCTTCACCAGTTACTGACTGCTGTTCGCTCATGTGGAAACACTTTCCTCGTCGTCTGGCTCAGTCGAAAGATGAGAAATCGTCTCGGGAGGCAGACGGAGGCCAAACTTGTCTCTTTCTTCGCCAAGTTCTGCATAAGGAATTGATGGCGGCTGAAAAAGGGAGAGAATGTGGAGGAGTTTTTCTTTTGTTGGGCGTGTATTTGTTGCTCTCTCTCTCTCTCTCTCTCTCTCTCTCTCTCTCTCTCTCTCTCTCTCTCTCTCTCTCTCTCTCTCTCATATCGTAACAGGTCACCCTTATCTGCAACAACATTTTATATTACTTCCTTTTGACAGTAATCCGCTTGTAGGGGGGAGACTTAAACAACAGTGTCTTGATCATGTCTAAAGATCCATTGTTCCTCACTCATGTTAAGGTGGCCCTGATTGTATTCACGGCAGTTGTTTTACTCTCCCGCTGTTGTTTAATCCGTCGCGTTCACTGATTATATGTAAAAACTTTTCTTTTCTGAACTGCGTGATGCGATTATATCCGCAAACTTTTCCCTGTCCCGTAGTCCACTGTGAACTACTTGCTCGGGGAGTTGAGAAACTGTATTTAATGTGTTCATGTTCAGAATGCTTAACACAGGATCCTACACCCATGACCTGCAGGTTCGTTTATGTATACCTAGTGACGTCTACTACTACTACTACTACTACTACACTTAAGATATTATGTTTCGTATCCCTTGTGTACTAGTGTGGGGTGTGGTAGTGTGGGTGGGTCGCTGTGTTAGTTATGTGTATTAACCTTTTATTCATACAGTGTTAAATAAAACAAAATATAGCAGCTTTGTTATATAAGTTGATGAATGAATGACCGTACTTCTTGGCTGAGTCTGCCTGTCTGTTTTGTCTGTCTGTCTGTGTGTAGATCAGCCGGTTTGTGTGGTTTAAAGTATTTGTTTATTTTTGTTTATTTGTGTTTGTTTTGCTCGTCGTCGGTCTGTTCTCGTTTATTTTTACATCTGTATTTGTTTCAATCTACGTTTGTCAGTGTGTGTGTGTGTGTGTGTGTGTGTGTGTGTGTGTGTGTGTGTCTCATTCATTACACCCTTCTATATACAGTATCTGTCCTCCGGGTACCACTAGGTTGAGAAGTCAATTAAAAGTTGTATTTACAAAAGACAGTAAAGTCTTCCCTACTAGTTTATGTGGCCCTCAGCTGCCTCTTATTACTTGGGGTGCCAGTAAGGGGGGGGGGGGGCGCCATTAGCGAGGGGAGTGCCATTAAATGAGGCAATAGTAAACATAGTGCCATTACGTAATATAATATTCATTTGCACCATTAAACCCAATATTAACATGGGGAGGGAACGTGAAGAGGTGATGGAGGGAACGTGAAGGGGTGATGGAGGGAACATGGAGGGGTGATGGAGGGGTAGTGGAGGGAGGGAGAGGGGCCAGGTGATCACTGCACTCTACCAATGACTTATAAATTACTACCTCCTCCTAATTACTCTTACATACAGGTGTAGCTTAAACTAGCAACCCCGAGTGTTATGTTTGATCGTGTTCTGATAATAAACACTGTGGGCTATTTTTATGGAGTAGTGGAGATGATATAGCGGTGGAGTGTGTGTGTGTGGGAGGGTTTACGAAGAGGGGCAGAGAGTACGATAACCTAACATCTTGAGTACAATAACTTCAATCCTGGAGTACAATGACTTAAACCCATAGGTACTGTACAATATCTTAACCTCTTAAGTACGTTGACCTACTTGTGACCTTGTTTGACTTCATCCCATGAACATTCTGTCGTTGTACTCTGGGTTTAAATCATCGTACTCACAAGGGTTTAACTTTATAATATTCAATGTACTCACTTTTGTTATTATAGCTAATGTATAGGTATGCGAATTCTAAGTGTTTTTAAGTATACGTATGCCAGACTTAAGAGATGTCAAGTATAAGTACGTGAGATGTAATATTTTGTAAGTATCAGGAATTTGCGTTTAATTAAGGATTAGGTCTCCCCCCCCCCACCCCCCCCCCCGATGACGTGACCTGGGACTGTTGACAATTAACACTAGGACGCCGACCTGTATTTACTAGTCATTTACCTGGTGTTGACTGCAGGTGCTCGTGAGTGCAGTAATTTGTCCAGGTACACACACGTACGTATTCTCAGTTGGCAAGGAAATGTTGTCTAAGTAGCGTGTCGAAAACCATCACACAGAGAAGAGAAGATAATAAAGACAGAAAGTAATTAGAGCATAGAGGGGAGAATTAAGGGACAAGAAGGGAGAAAAATGTAATTGCCGATGAGGGCGATAAAGTAAGGGAGAAGAGAGGGAAGAAGGGAGATGGAGAGAAGTCGTAATATGATCCCGTTCCTCACACACACACACACACACACACGACAACAACACCTACACATCTCTATATAAGACACAAGTTTGTTTACATCGGTTATTACCCACATTCATCATGGCATCCGATACTCAGAGGTTCGTACGATAAATATTTCTCGTAAACGAAGATCTAATGGTACAGCTAATAGGTTGCTTAAAGCTAAAACACGAAAATTAATTCCAGAATTAGCTTGAAAATTATTATTATTATACTATGAATCGTAATTAGCTGGAAATGTTGACTATTTAAGGGGACGAAATATTCACTATTCACCAAGGGACGAAACTATTCACTATTCACCATTAAGGACGATATTATTCACTGTTCACCGAGGGACGAAATTATTCACTCTCCACCTGTAAGATGACGACAAAAATTATGCTTGAAGAAAACCTTTTGGAAATTATTCTTTGCCTTAATTGGGTCCAGGTGCTAAGTGGAGGTATCTCATTAAGGCCGAGTCACGGTGTAATTTGCATGTGCCATTTCTGCTTGTTATTTATATTCCTGAGTCATCCAGCTCAGTGAATTTTTACGGGGGGGGGGGGGGGGAAGGAAGGAAGGTATCTGAATGACATGTTTCCTCATCTTTCCTTATATCGTCTGCAATAAGAGGAGGATGTGGATTGTAGATACGATAATTTATGGTACGTTACTAGTTAGGACACGAAACTAAAGCTGCACGATCTGGTAGTAGTGTGGAGGTGTGGGCTCGATGACTTATTACTAGCCAGGATAGGGAACTAGCAGCAGGACCTAATAGCAGTGTGGCGATGTAGGCTTGATGACTTATTACTAGCCAGGACAGGGAACTAGCAGCAGGACCTAATAGCAGTGTGGCGATGTAGGCTTGATGACTTATTACTAGCCAGGATAGGGAACTAGCAGCAGGACCTAATAGCAGTGTGGCGATGACAACACCAGAGAGATGTGTAGAACCTCTCAGTGATGCTCAGGGGAATATATTCAGCGGTTTGGTTAGGTTAGGTTATGATGCATGACTAGTGGTAGAATTATCTTGGTTAGGTTAGGTTAGGTTATGCTGTATGACTAGTGGTAGAATCATCTTGGTTAGGTTAGGTTATGCTGTATGACTAGTGGTAGAATCATCTTGGTTAGGTTAGGTTAGGTTATGCTGTATGACTAGTGGTAGAATCATCTTGGTTAGGTTAATTTAAGTTCTCAAGGTTTAGGTTAGGTTAGGTTCTTAAATTTAGGTTATGTTAGGTTTTCAAGGTTAGGTTAATTCAAATTATGATGGTTAGATTAAGTTAGAGATTCTGGGGGTTATATTCAGTTAATTTAGGGGATTAAGTTAAGTTACGTACTGAGGGTTAGATTAAAATTGAAGGTTAAGGTTAGATTAAGTTAGGTTTTTAGGGTTAGATTAAGTTAGTTACTGGTGGACCTGAGATCGGATCCCTCTGTCAAGATCACGTGTAGAGAAAATTCTATCCCCTCCTTCTCTTACTCTCCTGTATTACATTATTGGGGGTCAAAGGGTAGTTACCTGACCTGACCTGACCTGACCTGACCTAACCTGACCTAACCTAACCTAACCTTTCGTATAAAAAAAGTGATTCAGTCTTGTAGGAGATTCATTTGATATGTTAAAGGTGTTGTTGGGGCGATTAGAAAGATGCAGAATTGTGTTGTGGCGAATAGAAAGCAAATCAGAATTGTGTTGTGGCGAATAGATACAAAATTGTGTTGTGGCGAATAGAAACAAAATTGTGTTGTGGCGAATAGAAACAAAATTGTGTTGTGGCGAATATAAAGATACAGGTGTATTTTGTGGTATTTTGAAGGGTAAAGTAAGATTAATGAAAGAGCTTTTGGTTTTGAAGATTAGAATAAAGGAAAGGGGCGAGGGAGGGGAGTATGTGGTAGTGAGGGCGAGCTGAGAGAGAGAGAGAGAGAGAGGGGGATGCAGGAGAGAGAGAGAACGAAGAGTGAGGGAAAATGAGGGGAAAGAGGAGAAGAGTGAGGTAGAGAGAGCGTGCAGAGTAAGGGAAAGAGAGGGAGTAGAGTGGGCAATGGAAAGTGGGAAGAAGAGATAAGAGTTAGGGATGAGGAGAGAGAGAGAGAGAGAGAGAGAGAGAGAGAGAGAGAGAGAGAGAGAGAGAACATGAAACGGCAGGTGAGATAAATGTTGTACGTATATTTAAGAACGAAAGAGGGGGACACAGGTGGGGTGAAAAAGGGAGAGGAAAAAGGGGAGGAGGGGAAACAAGGGGGAAAGGAGAGGAAGGGCAACAGATTCACAGACAGCTGGGCTTAATTTCTTGTCCATCCAGACTGGATTATCTGTGAGGGGAGGGGGAGGGGGGAAATAGGATAAAAGGGGAAGGTAAGAGGGGGTTAGATTGAAGAGAGAGGGGGTGGATGAGGGGGAGACAAAGGAAAAATGGGGAGGGGAGGTGTGGAATATGGGGGGATAAGGGGGGTGAGGTGAGGGGGGAAGGAAAAAAGGGGAGGGGTGGAATAGGGGGAAAAGGAGGAGACAAGAGAGGTGAGGTGAGACGACGTAGAACCGCTAGGAAAGGATAATAAGAGATGGAAGAGGAGAAGAAGTAGATGAACGATACTAGTTAAAGAGAGAGGGTGTGGAATAGGAGCCAAGAAGAGGGGGAAGAGGAGGAGGAGGGTAGAGGAGAAGAGGCGAGAAAATGAGAAGACGAAGGCTATAGAAAGGAGTACTGAGGGAATAACAAAAGAATGAAGAAGAAGAAGAACAAGAAGAAGAAGAAGAAGAAGAAAGGGAAATAGAGGATGGAAAATATAATAGCAGTAGGGACGATAACTTAGCAAAAGGGGGAGATAGAAAGGAAGGACAAGGTACAGGGATAATGATAACAGGAGAGGAGGAGCAAAGGGTAAAAAGTGTCGACTGATAAACGGTAATGAGAAAGGAGAGTGAAAGAATTTAAGTACAGGGTAATGGAGAGAGAGTGATGACACCAAGAAGAGGAGAAGGAGGTAGGAATGGAAAGGAACGATAATAAAGGATAAAGAGAAGGAGGATAAGGAAGGAGAGGAACGAGAATAAAGGAAAAGGAGGAAAGAAGAAGAGGAGGTGGTGGAGAAGGAGCAGGTGGGGATGGAAAGGAATGAGAATAAAGAAGAAAGAAGATAAGGAAGATAAACGAAAGGAGAAGAATTAGAACAAAGGCAAGAGAGAAGAAGGAAGAGGAGGTGGTAGGAATGGAGAAGTATGAGAATAAAGGCAAGAGAGAGAGAGAGAGAGAGAGAGAGAGAGAGAGAGAGAGAGAGAGAGAGCGCGATGGGAATGGAGAGGAATGAGAACAAAGACAAAGGAAGAGGGGGGAAGAGGAGGAGGCGGAGGAGGAAGGAAAGAATTACGATAATGATAAGTGGAGGTCAGTGAGGCGGATCATGTTGAGTGGAGGGATTAATAGTATTTCTTGGTTGGCGGATTAACTGGGCCACCGATTATATATTTAAGACGTATTAGTTTAGCTTATTTATACCACGCGCCTCGGCCATTTTTTCTGTATGTCTGTTGAGAGTCCCATGTTTACTTTAGGGATGTCTGTATGTCTGTTGAGAGTCCCATGTTTACTTTAGGGATGTCTGTATGTCTGTTGAGAGTGCCATGCTTACTTTAGGGATGTCTGTATGTCTGTTGTTAAGAGTGCCAGGGTGTCTGTATGTCTGATGTCGAAGGGTGCCAGTTTTACTTTAGGGGTGTCTGTATGTCTGTTGAGCGTGCCAGGTTTAAGGGTGTCTGTACGTCTATTGGTCGTCGAAGGTGCCACGTCTAGTTTATGCAGTGCCAGCTACGAGTAGTGCCGGTATATAAGGGATAAGTGCCAGCTGATCACAAATATGGTGTTGGTATGGTGCTATGGTGATTGATACTCTTTTATGGTGATGGTAACTTTCCCAACTCATACTTACCAGGAACAACTTACGCTTACCAGGACCAACTCACACTTACGAGGACCAACTCACACTTACGAGGACCAACTCACACTTACCAGGAACAACTCACACTTACCAGGACCAATTCACAATTACCAGGACCAACTCACACTTACGAGGACCATCTCACACTTACCAGGAACAACTCACACTTACCAGGACCAATTCACAATTACCAGGACCAACTCACACTTACCAGGACCTACTCACACTTACCAGGGCCAACACACACACTTACCAGGACCAACTCACACTTACGAGGACCAACTCACACTTACGAGGACCAACTCACACTTACCAAGGGGGGGTGGGGGGGGGGGTGTCAAGAGTGTTGATCAGGACCCGACTTCTCCAAGACCAGTTTGTTTTGTGTCTTTCCTAACCTTAACTAATTTCAGTATAGTCGCAGTGCACTTTCTTCGCCATATTTTATCGCTATCTATGTACCACAGCTTACGAGAACGAGTTAGATACGTACTCATTTTTATGGTCAACTTAAGGGAGAAATGGTTGAGTCTTTAGAATAATTGTTAACAGGTCACTGAAATTCGTGTGTTCATGCTCTCTCCCTCCCTCAGTTCCCCTTCCTTCCCTCCTTCCTTCTCTACTTTTACTCTCCCCTCCCTCTCCCCTCTCCCTTCCCTCTCCCCCCCTGTGTGATGTGAATTATATCTAAACTATCCGCCTTAAGCTAAGACACAAAGATGGCGGCCAACCAAAGTTTAGTCGAGTTGAAATTGCAGTTGGCCTGGAGTGCAATAATGTGTGTTCTCTTGTCTCCCCAGTTAGGGAGAAAATTGCCTTTTGTTTTAAGAATCTTCAAGTCCAAGAAGCAACTCTCTGTAGACTGTGTTTGTATATATAGCTTAAAGGACTGTGTGTGCTTGAGAACAGAATATATCTTATTGTCTTTCATATTTCTTTTATATTTTACTGTTTGTTATTTTATTTGTATTGAGGCAACAAAGCGAGATTTTTTTTTTTTATGTTCTTTATACCAAGGTAATTAAAAACTGGGGTGAGACACTGGCCACACGACAATTAACATGAACACAACACTAAGGAGGAGAACTAGCATAAAAATAAACAAATCCTTCCAGTAGTTAGTTAGGACTTTAGTAGCTGGAAAGTTTGAGCAAGATCGCCCACGGCAATTGTCTGTTGGGTTCAAGCTTAGCAAAAAAAAAAAAAAACTATGTAGTTAGTGACTATTAAGGCAGAGTGTAAACTGGCCGTATTAAAGTGATCAGCTTGGCAAGGCCGCAAGTTACATCGTTACCACCTCCACTAACTTTGTCCACCCAACATTGTTCAGCGCTACCCTCGTCTTTTTCTCCTCTGTGATGCCGTTATGTAGCGTCTTGGTGGTGGTGGTGTCAGCCAGAGTTTATTTTAGCTGGTGTGTATTTTGTGTATTTGCGAATTTCGACTCTGGTTGTTGTCAAAGGCCGCAAAGTTTGTGGGGGGTTAGTATTGGTGGTGTTGAGGACAGGCTGTGATGTGGCAACACTGACTAAACGAGGGGAAGTTGAAGGCGTGTCGGGAGTTTGCACCCTCTTTGGTGATCTAATTAGCCACGTCTGTAAGGAGCCAACCAAGACGCGGCAACAACAACACCAGGAAGAGAGAGAGGACGGACGGACGAAAGGAAGGAAGGACGGACGGATGGACGGAGGGAAGGAAGGAAGGACGGACGGGTGGAAGGAAGGAAGGAAGGAAACAGCTGGAAGATACTTGACACGCATTTAGTGTCTTTTGATGTGGGGAAATTGTAATCGTGATGAGGACACACGAAATCTTATCCATGAAACCTTACCAGAAAACAGATCCTGGCATCCCCCCTCCACCCCTTAATGACTTGCTAACAGAAACTACACCAAACGAACGTCCACCAGGTTGTTGCCAGTGTTGATGCTCTTTTATAGTAGATGCGTTTAATGTGTCAATGAACTATTTTGGTGCAGGGGGTTAGGGAGGAGGATATGGGGGGGGGGGGGGATGGAGACAGTGTAGGGGGAAGCGAGTACACAAAGATGGCCAGAAGAGGAGGACCAGCATAAAGGATAAATAACCTTTGCTTAATTTAAAAGGTATTTGAAGGTTATTGAATCATTCTAAAGACAGTTGAGTCTCTTATTTCCCGCCTTGTCTCATGAGTCTACAGAGAGCATTATATAAAGGATTACAGTCCGTTAATCCTCATAGTTCCAGGAAACGTTAAGAGTGGGTGACAGTGTTGATGACGGCACTCCTGGGCGGTGATCGTCTTAAGTCGTTCACAAGAAGTCATAAGTTGAAGGAAGGAAACCACTAAACATAAAAGTTGGAAGGAAAACTTGCTTTAAAGTCGGCTGAGTGTTGTTGTCTGACCTTGTAACTTTAACCTTTGACCGGTTACCGCCAAACACATAAACACACACACACACACAAAAAAAAACTTCCAGGGATAACCCACAAGACTTTAACCCGAAAGTTGGTAGGAAATAAATAACTGGAAGAGTCTTGTAGTTTGAGTGATAATATTCCAGTAGATCAGCGAGCGGCCGTGGGAGTAAAGCATGAGAGAAAGTGTGCCAATTATAGTTTGTGGTTGTTATTGTGTGTGTGTGTGTGTGTGTGTGTGTGTGTGTGTCGTTGTTGAACACAGCCACCTACAACATAAGTGGTTTTGAATGTGCACAATACCAGATGGAGTTTAGTGAGGAAATTGAATCTTAATGGTAAGGAGAGAGAGAGAGAGACAGAGAGAGAGAGAGAGACAGAGAGAGAGAGAGAGAGAGAGAGAGAGAGAGAGAGAGAGAGATGCTGTAGCCTGTAGGTGGGCAGTGTAGCATAACGCTCACCAAACCCCAGCTTAAATAAAAATGTTAATGCTTTTCTAATACCGAATTGTTGGTGGTGAACAGTACTGGTTGACATGAGTGATAGGATACTGTTGTAACTTAAGCTTATGGCAGTGGTATTTATCTTCCTTGACCACCAGTTATGTTTCATCCTCTACCATCTCTCCTTTTCTGCCTTGACTGTCCTAACTCCCTTTCTACCACACACACACACACACACACACACACACACACACACGAATTAGCTCTATAACAACCATATAAACAGACACAAGGACACTGCAGTAGTACTTAAGTTGCCTCTATGAAACCATGTTATGTATAGATAAGCAGTGTGGCACTTTCGACAACACCCGTACTGGCTCTCTTGACATCTATATACACAGGCATTATGGCACTATAGCTGTACCCGAAATGACTGTATGTGTGGTCATATAAACAAGGACTATGGCACTCTGACGACACCCGAATTGGCACTATAATAACCATATAATATAACTACAGTATTATGGCATCCTCACGACAGCTGTAAGTGGCAGAGAGAGAATCGTGTTAATAGTAATTTTAAACGGCTCGGCGACTCTCTCTATGACTGGTAGGGAGGGGAGGGTGGTCGTAGGGGGGAAACCGCAGCCTACACAACCATTGGCAATGAATATGGCAACCTGTTTCGTTAATCCAGTATGGCAACCGAACGTAGGGTTGTAGGTGATGGTATGTATCGCATCAGAGAGTTACGGTTAGGAGAGCTAGTGGTAGGTGTGGTAGTGTTAGGTGGTGGTGGTATTAGGTAGTGGTAGGGGGTAGTATAAGGTGGTGGTAGTAGTGGTGGATAGTATTAGGTAATGGTGGTGGTAGTAGTAGTAGTAGGTAGTGTTGGTGATAGGGTTTGTGACCAATTATTTAAATGTACAGTGCATGTGGGAACAAACGCACCGAAAACATTATCAATATATTCTGAACACTGGCAGGGGAAAAAAACGCACCATTTTCCCCAGCGACTTTTGGAACGAAATTATTGCTTTGTAAACTATTTCGTACGAGAATGGAGTAAATTTTCATGCATAAAATAGAGGTAGGAAAATCAACATTTGCGTATGAATGCTGCAGCTGCTATCCCCTCCCCTTACCCCTTATTCCCCTCTTCCATCCCTTCATTCTCCCCTCCTCTCCCCCTTCTCCAATGCTTCCCTGCTGCCATTACGTAAGTACATTCTGTACAATGTTGGATCTGTTTTGTTTCCTCTTGCCACCAATGTTGTCTCCTGCCACCAATGTTGCCTCTTGTCATCAGTGTTGTCTCTTGCCACCAATGTTGTCTCTTGCCACCAATGTTGTCTCCTGCCACCAATGTTGTCTCCTGCCACCACTGTTGTCTCTTGCCACCAATGTTGTCTCCTGCCACCAATGTTGTCTCTTGCCACCAATGTTGTTTCTTGCCACCACTGTTGTCTCTTGCCATCAGTATTGAATATGATGGTGGATTATGCTCGTCACTTCACCACTGGACCATTGTATTAGTGTTCCCTCCCCCGCCAGTATTGGGATCAGTGGCATTGGGGGTGGCACTGGACCATTTGAAGCATCGTTCACTTGGTGCCAGAAAATGCGACGCGATCCTCTCTCGTGAATTGGTATGTAAATGTTATTTGTGATGATGTTTGACAACGCTATTTATGTTTTTTTTAGGGGGCCAATTGTTTCGTTTCTGGGAAATTGTTTTATAGTGTTGGTTGTTGCCGCCATTGTTGCCATATCATGTACCAGATGTCACCAGTGTTGCCAAATCACGACGTGTGTGTGTGTGTGTGTGTGGAGCTTTTTTAAAACACGTCCTCATATTCCGCTTAAGTCATCTCCCACACTGTGTATATCCCCCTGGACCATCTTGACGGCGGGGGGGGGGGGGGGCTTGTCTCGTGTTGCTTGTTAACGTGTGTGTGTTGTATGTTGTCGCTGTTATTATAATCATTCTTATTCTATTTATTTATATCCTAATTTATATTGTTGTTGTTATTGGGATTTTCCTTGTTTTTGTTGTTGTTGTGTGTTACTACTGTTGTTGTTTTTACTTGTTACTGTTGTTGTCTGTTACTATTGTTAAGATAATTTGTGTCCCCATTTAAATCTGCCCTTTTTAATCGACACTCCTATTTGAATAGTTACTTACCCCATTTAAATCCCCATTCCCCTTTTTAAATCACCATTCCTATATCTCTATTCCTAGTCCCCTATTTAAAATCTACCCTATTTTAATCTCCATTCATCCTTTTTTAAATCCTTACACCCTCACATCCCTATTTAAAAACCCACGTCCCTATTTTCCTCTCCACCCACCCTATTTAAATCTTCACACCCCTATTAAAATCTCATCTCCCCAATTTATATATCCACGCCCAATTAAAACCTTCCTTTCTTTACTTGCCGAGCACTCCTCCTCCTCCTGTCTACTTCCTTACTTCCTACCTCCTCCTCCTACCTCCTACCTCCTCCTTCCGACCCCCTACCTCCTCTGCCGACCTCCTCCTCCCACCCCCTCTTCTCCACCTCTTCCTTCCTCTTCCCGACCCTCTACCTCTTCCTCCCGACCCTCTACCTCCTCCTCCCGACCCCTACCTCCTCCCCCCGACCTCCTACCTCCTCCTCCTCCTCCCCCCGACCTCCTACCTCCTCCTCCTCCTCCTCCTCCTCCTCCTCCTCCTCCCTCATCCCACCATCCCCACCACTTATTTATTTATTTATTTATTTATTTATTTTATATTTAAACATCACTTTCTCTTTTTAAATGAGCCAAACTTTCCCACCGCCCTTTTTTGTATTGACCAGCTGACCCTCCCTCTAAGCTCTACGTATCCTGAATTACGCTATTCGCAGGTAAATGGCCAGCAACGAGGAACAGATCTCTAGTTAAGTGTGAATGTTGATTGCGAGGTGGGGGGGGGGGGGGGTAGGTTCAAGTAGTAACCCGTACTGTAGAAATTAACGGGGTCATTAAAGTCAGTTCACATAACAGGTTGGTGCGTTATGCTGATTCTGTATGTGGATGGGGGATTTGTTTTTGTAGCGTGGCTTTGTTTCTGTAGTGTGGCTTTGTTTCTGTAGTGTGGCCCAGAGAGTGTAACTTAGGATGACGATGATGATTTTAACGATAGTGATGATAATGATACGAATTATAATGGTGTAGTAGTAACATTAATAATAATGATGATGATAATTACTACTACTAATGATATTGTGATAATAATAATAATAATAATAATAATAATAAGCACTGTACTTAGCTACATAGGAGTACTTACCATCCACTCCGACACTTACCACTAAATCGACACGTCATAGGTAGTCAAAATAGGTATGGCTGAATATATTCCACTTATTTTTACACGTAGAAGATATGTGTTTTGTTGATTCAGTGACGAGTTATTTGTGATTGAGGTGATTGAGTGTTGGTTAGTTTATTATTTCTCTGATCTTTTGTTGGTACAGATTTACTGGTGTGTTCCTGAGTTATTTGTGATTTACTGGTGTGTTCCTGAGTTACTTGTGAGTTACTGGTGTGTTCCTGAGTTACTTGTGAGTTACTGGTGTGTTCCTGAGTTACTTGTGATTTACTGGTGTGTTCCTGAGTTACTTGTGAGTTACTGGTATGTTCCTGAGTTGCTTGTGTGTTACTTTTTCACTACTGGTAATAACTGTGTATCTCATTGGTATTGGTAATTTACGTTATTGCCTTCGTGAAGTTTGGAACACTACAATTGTATACAAGATTACTTGACTAGTACCATTACCCAAAAGACGACGAGTAGATAAAAACAAAACTAATGACCCACAGGTAATTAAACATGTATGTACTTAATTATGTCTCCTTGACACGTAAACATGGCTGGCCAGTGAACGATAATATAAATAACAGCCATACAGAGTAACAAATGACTACCTTAATGCCGCTCCTAAATCTCATCTCTTAGTGTGTGTCTACAGTCTGCACCCTTGATGTACAGCGACTCCTCTTCTCCTACCTCCCGTTATCCTTTGGGGAATAAACCACATACCACGACCTTTTTTTGCGGCAGTTTTGACAGTTTATTGCCACACAAAGCTACCATTGGCCGGGCAATGTTTTCATGTAGGAGCCGCATATGCTGACAGATGCGCTGTCATCGCCAGTGTTACCAGACAACCAGCAGAGTGAAAACCTCTTATTCAAGAAGCGCTTTAGTGTATCAAGGGACTCTGTCAACACAAACACCAAGGGACTTTGTAAACACCTTATACTCTGGGAAGCCTCGCCAGCTTTCAGTACACACGAATATACAACAGCAAGAACAAAACGTCGCTGTGTACATTTACTCTTTTACAAATACACCTTATATTTATTTGTTAATTTTTATTATTTGCTTATTTAACTTTATTTGTTCTGATCATAAAATTACCTTTTTTTTTGTATATAGCTTCGCCTCCCAGTAGCCCGCCCACACACACTCCCCCCTCACAACAAAATGCTAAAATCCAGCTCTCTCTCTTTAGTTTTATAGGTTAGGGGTATTGGTGCGTGTGTTGCTGTCGTTGTTGTTGTTGTTGTAGTGGTTGACTGACGATTAACCCTTACAGCGGTCAATGGATGGACGGGCGTAAGCTCTCCCTCCAAACAAAGTCAGGCAGAAGGGAGTTATTCCCATGTCCATCCAGACGTTCATTATTCCCATGTCCGTCCGATTGTTCGTTGTACGCATGTCCGTCGAATGTTCGTTATACACATGTCCGTCGAATGTTTGTAATAATCCCTCAACCGGTGGTGTTGCTGGCATTTCGGTTGGCGAAATTAAAAAAAAAAATAAAGAGAAAATATAATTCATGGAGTCCCCGCGATTACATTAGCGTATAATTAAAGGAATTATTATTAAATTCGGGTTGTAGCGGCGTCACATTAGCGGGAAAAATTTTAATTATTTCAATTAAAAGAAGAACCTTGACAGAGGTGTTGGAGCGATGGTTAGGGTTACGTGTATTATTAATGCTGGCATAGCGAAGCTCTTGTTAGGTGGTGGAGCTCTTGTTAGGTGGTGTAGCTCTTGTTAGGTGGTGTAGCTCTTGTTAGGTGGTGTAGCTCTCGTTAGGTGGTGTAGCTCTTTAGTTGTAGCTTGTGGTGGTAGCTCTCGTTAGGTGGTGTAGCTCTCGTTAGGTGGTGTAGCTCTTGTTAGGTGGTGGAGCTCTTGTTAGGTGGTGTAGCTCTTGTTAGGTGGTGTAGCTCTTGTTAGGTGGTGGAGCTCTTGTTAGGTGGTGTAGCTCTTGTTAGGTGGTGGAGCTCTTGTTAGGTGGTGTAGCTCTTGTTAGGTGGTGGAGCTCTTGTTAGGTGGTGGAGCTCTTGTTAGGTGGTGTAGCTCTTGTTAGGTGGTGTAGCTCTTGTTAGGTGGTGTAGCTCTTGTTAGGTGGTGTAGCTCTTGTTAGGTGGTGTAGCTCTTGTTAGGTGGCGTGGCTCTTGTTAGGTGGTGCAGCTCTTGTTAGGTGGTGTAGCTCTTGTTAGGTGGTGTCGCTCTTGTTAGGTGGTGTAGCTCTTGTTAGGTGGTGGAGCTCTTGTTAGGTGGTGTAGCTCTTGTTAGGTGGTGTAGCTCTTGTTAGGTGGTGGAGCTCTTGTTAGGTGGTGTAGCTCGTGTTAGTGGTGAGCTCTTGTTAGGTGGTGCAGCTCTTGTTAGGTGGTGCAGCTCTTGTTAGGTGATGTAGCTCTTGTTAGGTGGTGGAGCTCTTGTTAGGTGGTGTAGCTCTTGTTAGGTGGTGTAGCTCTTGTTAGGTGGTGGAGCTCTTGTTAGGTGGTGTAGCTCTTGTTAGGTGGCGTGGCTCTTGTTAGGTGGTGGAGCTCTTGTTAGGTGGTGTGTAGCTCTTGTTAGGTGGTGCTGGTGGAGCTCTTGTTAGGTGGTGTAGCTCTTGTTAGGTGGTGGAGCTCTTGTTAGGTGGTGTAGCTCTTGTTAGGTGGTGTAGCTCTTGTTAGGTGGTGTAGCTCTTGTTAGGTGGTGTAGCTCTTGTTAGGTGGTGGAGCTCTTGTTAGGTGGTGGAGCTCTTGTTAGGTGGTGTAGCTCTTGTTAGGTGGTGGAGCTCTTCATTCCACACACTTACTCGCCTATTATCTCTCCCCACTCCTCACCCGTCTCCCCAATCCTCACCCGTCTCTCCCCAATCCTCACCCGTCTCTCCCCACTCCTCACCCGTCTCTCCCCAATCCTCACCCGTCTCTCCCCAATCCTCACCCGTCTCTCCCCAATCCTCACCCGTCTCCCCACTCCTCACCCGTCTCTCCCCAATCCTCACCCGTCTCTCCCCACTCCTCACCCGTCTCTCCCCACTCCTCACCCGTCTCTCCCCACTCCTCACCCGTCTCTCCCCACTCCTCACCCGTCTCTCCCCACTCCTCACCCGTCTCCCCACTCCTCCCACATAGGTCTTACAACACCTTAAATACAGGTCATAAACTTATCTCTTTTATAGGACAGATATTGTATACATTTTCGTCTTGTTTTATCCAGGTTGTATTAAAGTAACCTTAACTTAAATACGGATCACTTACTAGTTTTATTAACCTATAGAGGATAATTACAGGTATGTGGGAGTATACCTTGACATGCCATCACAATGACTCGTAAACTTATTCCCTCCCATTCTCCCCTACTCCCCTCTCCCCCTCCCTCTACTCCTCTCCCCTCCTCTTTCCCCCACTCCCCCCCCCTCCTCTTCCCCCATTCCCCCTCCCCTCCACCTGACTATATATGCTAACAGGGCCGCCGCTATAGAATGGTTATCAAATGAATATCCACATGTAGTATCACAGTCAGCCGTCAGCCGGTATACACAGCTCTCACAGTTAATTAATAAAATCAACTTAATGGGATGGTTAATAGTTATAATTACACACTGATATAATTGTGAGGACACCCACCAAACTGATCATTAATGCTCTAACGTAATTATGCTGTTTAAAGGAGCAAGGGAAATAAAAATAATTAAGCTTGTTACCTTTACCTGTGATTACTATTTATACATGTTGATATTCGTCTCTTTGTGGTGGAGAAAGGTAATTGGTCTGAGGTAAATAGGTTAACTGGTCTCGGCTAATGGGTAGAGATAAATGGTCTAAGCTAAATAGGTAATTGATCTCAGCTAAATGGGTAAAATGCCCTCGTCTCATGTTGTAAAGGTAATGGTATGAGGTAAACAGGAGCAGTAAATGGCTTCAGATAATTGAATGGGGTAAATGGTCTAAGCTAAATGGTTACAGCTAATTGACCTCAGTTAATGGATAATGATAATTGGCTTTAACTAATGGCATGCGGATGATTAGGGAAAAAGTTAATGGTGATGGCAATTTGTAAGGTAATAGACTCAAGGTGTTGTTGAGCGCCAGTGGAGGCAGAAAGGTTGGCGAAGGTGGAAGAGAACGCCAGGTGTTGTGGGGTTTTGTTTATCCTCCTCCTCCTCCTCATCTCCCATCACCTACTCCAGCAACATCATTTGAATCACCATCATCATCATCATCCCCACCATCATCACCACTACTATCCTCTCCACCACCACCACCACTACCATCCTCTCCTCCACCATCACCACTACTATCCTCTCCACCACCACCACTACCATCCTCTCCTCCACCATCACCACCATCCTCTCCTCCACCATCACCACCACTATCATCTCCACCACCACCACTACCATCCTCTCCTCCACCATCACCCACTACTATCCTCCCCACCACCACCACCACTACCATCCTCTCCTCCACCATCACCACTACTATCCTCTCCACCACCACCACTACCATCCTCTCCACCACCACCACCACTACCATCCTCTCCTCCACCATCACCACTACTATCCTCTCCACCACCACTACCATCCTCTCCTCCACCATCACCACTACTATCCTCTCCACCACCACTACCATCCTCTCCTCCACCATCACCACTACTATCCTCCCCACCACCACTACTATTCTCCCCACCACCATCATCCTCTCCTCCACCATCACCACCACTATCCTCTCCACAACCACCACTACCATCCTTTCCATCACCATCACCACTACTATCCTCTCCACCACCACCATCACTTCTATCCTCTCCACCACCATCACCACTACTATCCTCCCCACCACCACCACCACCACTACCATCCTCTCCTCCACCATCACCACTACTATCCTCCCCACCACCACCACCACCACTACCATCCTCTCCTCCACCATCACCACTACTATCCTCCCCACCACCATTACTATTCTCCCCACCACCATCACCACTACCATCCTCTCCTCCACCATCACCACCACTATCCTCTCCACCACCACCACCACCACTACCATCCTCTCCATCACCATCACCACGACTATCCTATCCCCCACCACCATCACTACCATCCTCTCCACCATCACCACTACTATCCTCTCCACCACCACCATTACTATCCTCTCCACCACCACCATCACTTCTATCCTCTCCACCACCATCACCACTACTATCCTCTCCACCACCACCATCACTACTATCCTCTCCACCACCACCATCATTACTATCCCCTCCACCACCACCATCATTACTATCCCCTCCACCACTATTACTACTATCCTCTCCCACCACCACCACTACTATCCTCTCCACCACCACCATTACCATCCTCTCCTCCACCATCACCACTACTATCCTCTCCACCACCACCATCACCACTACTATCCTCCCCACCACCACCACCACTACCATCCTCTCCACCACCACCATCACCACTACTATCCTCTCCACCACCACCATCACCACTACTATCCTCTCCACCACCACTATCACCACTACTATCCTCCCCACCACCACCACCACCACCACTACCATCCTCTCCTCCTCCACCACCACCACCACTACCATCCTCTCCACCACCACCATCACCACTACTATCCTCTCCACCACCACCATCACCAATACTACCCTCCCCACCACCACCACCACTACCATCCTCTCTACCACCACCACCACTACCATCCTCTCCACCACCACCACTACCATCCTCTACCACCACCACCATCACCACTACTATCCTCTCCACCACCACCATCACCAATACTATCCTCCCCACCGCCACCACCACCACTACCATCCTCTCCACCACCACCACCACTACCATCCTCTCCTCCACCACCACCACTACCATCCTCACCACCACCATCACCACTACCATCCTCACCACCACCACCATCACCACTACTATCCTCTCCACCACCACCATCAACACTACCATCCTCCCCACCACCACCACAGTAAAAAAAAGTTTGTCATATTTTCTCCTTTTATTTAATTGAGTAATCATTGCAAATTATAATTGAGGTCTGTATCACTGACACCATCACCACCACGTCTGTCTGTCTGTCTGTCAGTCGGGCCATTGTGAAGGGTCATAGGAGGAAAAACAGATCTGATATGGAATGTTTTAGTTGTATACTGTCGTGGCCTGTAGTGTGTGTGTGTGGGGGGGGGGGGGGGGTAGGCTACTGAAGGAAATGGAGGAAGGAGAGAGAGAGAGAGAGAGAGAGAGCAAACAAGGAAAGAGTAGAAAATAAACAGACAAATAAAAAAATAATAGCGACAATATTACAGTAAATAAAAATGTAAAAAGAGAAAAGGAGTAAGAGAAATTACGTTACTTGTGAAAGAAAATGTAAAAGTTTTTCATTTACAAACAAGTACACAGGTTTTATATATGTCTAAATTTCCCTCCGTGCCCCCCCCCCCCCCCCACCCCCGTGGAGTTGGCAGACGTGCCCTGTCAAACAGCTGACTTAATGTAGAAGGCCAGGGAAGGTCACAGGAGGTCAGGTGATGTATAGCCTGGCCGCTACATCGTCACTTGCCCTATGACCTCCTCCCACAGGTCCCCCGTCGTTCCTCCCTGACCAAACATCCCTCCTCCTAGAGACAGACCTGGCACTTGACCAGCTCATTCTATCTCTATGTGTAACTTACTGACAAAACCCATGGCCCTTCAGGCACTTACGTTCTTATTGCATGAGTCGAGAAGGCAAGTATGAACTCTGCATGCTTCCTGTTGGGTATTGGGCTCTGTAAACGCTTTTGCGCTTCGCCTTGCACAGGATGCCAGGAGGTGCTCAATACACACACTCTTGTTGGTCCTGTACACCCATACACACACACACACACACACACACACACACTTATAAAAAATACACCTCCTAATTTGTATAAAATATCATACTATAGAATTATATATACGTTATATATTATGTAAATACCAATATATATTATATAAATACATTAAGTTAAATATCTAAACGTGTAAAGAAATTGTATAAATATATAATGAATACTCTTGTCTTGTATAATGTAAACTGTATTTCATCTCGTCCTGTAATTACTGTATTGTGGTTATTTTCTTTTTACTTTTAATTGGATTATACTTAGTTGTGATTGTCCCGAATTATCACTTTGTAACTCTGAAGGATTATTCTGACTTGTAACTCAATTTTTGTACATTAGTTTACAATCCTAAATAGATACATGAGTTTACACTAGTTTACAACCTTCAGTGAGTACAGTTTACACCAATTTACTACCTTCAGATGAGTACAATAGTTTACAAGACTCGGTAGTGGCAGAGTGGATACAGAACAGTTTGCTCACTTACCTGTCCTTTGATTTAAGTTCCTGTGTTGCTAATGGGATTTTTTCTCTCTCTCCCCTCAGGTGAGCTCAGGTGTTAGCTGGCAGTGATATGTCGAGTATACGTGGGGGATTAATTCGTGAGTATATCTTACATTTATTACGTTGAGTATATCAGGTAATTGTTTCGTGAGTATACCTGGTGATTAAGACGTGAATATACCTGTCAGTCTGTGTGTAGTTATACCTGAGTATACCTGTACGTGGTTATACCTAGGTAGTTATGTCTGTTAGCTTACGTCCGAGTATACCTTGTAGCCTGAACGTGAGTATATCTGACAGACTGTTACGTGGATATACCTCAACGACAACAACCATCAGGGGCGGATCCAGGAATATTAGGGGGGGAGGGGCAAGAAGTTGTAGGTGGTGGACCTGGACGAGCACATGACATTTTGAGGCCATGTGGTCTTGATGTTAGGGGATATTCTGAGGTTAATAGTAATTACTTTTTACGATACAAAAACGCCTGAATACTATACTGCATTAAAGAAAAGTATTAGAATTTGGGGAAAAAATTAGGGGTCCAGCCTCCAAGACCCCCCTCCCCTGGATCCGCCCCTGACCATGACCCAATTGACCCATCACCAGGGTCTTGGTTGAGGTCACCCAATTCGGAAAGGTTTTGGTTAGGTGTAAGATGTAAGAACGCGCCTAACTGTCTGAACTGTCGTCTAACTGGTTGAAGTGTCACCTAACTGCCTGAACGGTCATATTACTGGTGGAACTGTCACCTAACTGGCTGAATTGTCACCTAACTGGTTGAATTGTCATCTAACTGGTTGAATTGTCACCTAACTGGTTGAACTGTTACCTAACTGGTTGAATTGTCACCTAACTAGTTGAATTGTCACCTAACTGGTTGAATTGTCACCTAACTGGTTGAACTGCCACCTAACTGGTTGAATTGTATTTTACGGCACAAGACTAACGTCCAGTTTGGCCCCGGAAGTACACTGAGACTTTGACCTTAGCACCAGGTAAAGGTCAGAGGTCATCCGCTAAGATTCTTTGTCCACTGGTATTTTGTCCGTTGGAATTTTGTCTGATGGGGTTTTGTCTGATGGATGTTCTCCGTTGGGATTTTGTCCAGTGGGATTTTGTCCAACCAGCAATCGAGAGACGTTGTTTATAGTGAAAGTTTAGATTATCTCCCTGGGTATTGTGGTGAAGATGTGTGTGTGTGTGTGTGTGTGTGTGTGTGTGTGTGTGTGTGTGTGTGAATAATAATAATAATTAACGGGTTATTGAAAAATTTCTGCAGGCTGAAAATATACGTTGGACATAAATGACTTACTAAATACATTGACATAGGTGGTTTAACAAAAGCCTTCATTAGAGAAAGGTAAAGGAACGTACAGTGAACTTACAGATTAATGTTTACAGTAGAGGTCACGTAGATCATGTGCGATGAGGTGTTGAACAGCAGACACGTAGTGTATTAACTCCCTCACAGGTGGTGTTATGAGGGGCCTCACGTAGTGTGGTAACTCCCTCACAGGTGGTGTTATGAGGGGCATCACGTGGAGTAGTAACTCCCTCACAGGTGGTGTTATGAGGGGCCTCACGTAGTGTGGTAACTCCCTCACAGGTGGTGTTACGAGGGGCATCACGTGGAGTAGTAACTCCCTCACAGGTGGTGTTATGAGGGGCCTCACGTAGTGTGGTAACTCCCTCACAGGTGGTGTTATGAGGTGCATCACGTGGAGTAGTAACTCCCTCACAGGTGGTGTTATGAGGGGCCTCACGTAGTGTGGTAACTCCCTCACAGGTGGTGTTATGAGGGGCATCACGTGGAGTAGTAACTCCCTCACAGATGGTGTTATGAGGGACCTCACGTGGAGTAGTAACTCCCTCACAGATGGTGTTATGAGGGACCTCACGTGGTGTAGTAACTCCCTCACAGATGGTGTTATGAGGGACCTCACGTGGAGTAGTAACTCCCTCACAGATGGTGTTATGAGGGACCTCACGTGGTGTAGTAACTCCCTCACAGATGGTGTTATGAGGGACCTCACGTGGTGTAGTAACTCCCTCAGATGGTGTGTTGAGGGACCTCACGTGGGTAGTAACTCCCTCCAGTGGTGTTATGAGGGACCTCAAGTGGTGTAGTACTCCTCACAGATGGTGTTATGAGGGACCTCAAGTGGTGTAGTAACTCCCTCACAGGTGGTGTTATGAGGGACCTCACGTGGTGCAGTGTGTGTGTGTGGGGGGGGGGGGGGGGTTAACCATTCTTTAATCAAAGATGATCTTTATTGAACTGTTCATCCACTATTGCTTCTCGTTTCTTCCTTTTACTTATCCTCCCTTTCTTCTGTTTCTCTCTGTATTGGACTTTATTTCATTTTCTTCATCTTTATTTGTTTACGGCACATCTTCACCTCTTCCCTCTTCTCACCTCTTGGCTTCTCTCCCCTCTCTCTCTCTCTCTCTCCTCTCTCTCTCTCTCTCTCTCCTCTCTCTCTCTCTCTCTCTCTCTCTCTCTCTCTCTCTCTCTCTCATTATAAGTTTTTTTTCCTTTTCTTTTCGTCTTTCTTTTCTTTCATTATCTACCTCCTCTTCCTTTTCATTTTCTTCCTCCTCCTGCTCTTTCTCTTCTTCTTCCTCTTCATTATGTCTTCTGGTATTTCTTTCATTTTTTCTTCTTATTTTTTCTCTTATTTTTTTTTTTTTTTTTTTTAGTTTCTTTGTTATTTTATATTTATCAATTTTACCTTTATTTTTTAGTGCATTATTTATTGTTATTTTCTATATCTATTTCTTCTTCATCTTTCTTACAGTCGTACCATCACCACCTTCGTCATCCATTATCTACCATCATCATCCATCCATCATCATCCATCCATCATCATCCACCCATCACCACACTTCCCCTACCCTCACTATACCTACTACCCCCTTCTTCCCTGCCAACAACACCACCACACTACAACCACACCACCACCACCATACCCGTCACCAACCATAACCCCCCCCTCCCCTCCTTCTCCCGTACCACTGCCATCACCACCACAACTACCACCATCCCCACCACTACCATTTCCTCCAGCTACTACTACTACTACTACTACATTTTAAAAGTGGTTTCCATCCTCACCTAATGGCCACACCTTTGCTACTACTACTACTACAACTATTACTACTACTACTACCCCTACCATTACCACCATTACTACTGCCACCACTACCATTATCACCACTATTACTGCCACCACCACTTTGACCGGGCACTAATACACTAGCCGCTGTAAGTGACAAGATTAAAAAAGGAAAAATTAATCACTGTCTCCCCCCCCTCCGCCCCCCTCTCTCTCCCCCTTTCTCTCCATCCCTCGAGGTCTCACATCTTCCTCTTTCCTCTTCCATTTATCTCTCCCGTTTCTCTTCCTTCTCTCCGAAGTGTCTATTCCACTTTTCTCTCCCCCTGCCCATTCCCACCTCCCTCTTCCACTTCCCTCTTCCACCACCCACTCCACGTCCTCTACCTCCACTTACCTTTTCCACCCCTCTTCCAACTCGCACATCTTACTTACTCTTCCACTTACCTCTTCCACCTCTTCCACTTCCCTCTCCCACCTTCTGCATGTCATGGTTTAGGCTCCAATTACAGGGGATTAGCGTGGTAAGCTGTAGTAAGCTTCAGCAAGGCTCCCCACCTCGCCGTCTCCAGCTCACAGTCGTGGTTGACGTGTGTGTGTGTGTGTGTGTGTGTGTGTGTGTGTGTGTGTGTGTGTGTGTGTGTGTGTGTGTTTACCGCCTCTACGACCATTGGGTAAACTTTTGCTGCTACCTCGTGTTTCCGAAAGAGAGAGAGAGAGAGAGAGAGAGAGAGAGAGAGAGAGAGAGAGAGAGAGAGAGATCCCGTGGGGTTGACCAGGGTTGAGTGTTGGGTCTCTGGCTGTTGTTGTTCGCTACTGGTGATGCCGAGAGGATTATTACGAACCAGGGGGAAAATGCCTGGATGTAAGGAAAAACTGTTGGAAGTAGGGAAAAACTGCTGGGTGTAGGAATAAACTGTTGAGTGTATGGAAAACTCCTGGGTGTAGGGAGACAATTGACTGGATGTCGGGAGATAAATGAGAAGTAGATGAATGAAGGAAGAAAATAATGATGAGATTCGACTAACAGGTATGATATGTGTTGTGGATGGGGGTTAAAGACGAGGGGGGGGGGTTGATTTTGTTTGGTTACTTTGACACACTCGATCAGAAAATAATAGTCGACAAGAGAGAGAGAGAGAGAGAGAGAGAGAGAGAGAGAGAGAGAGAGAGAGAGAGAGAGATGAATCCTGTACAATGGAAGGGAGATATGGAAAAGTGAGGAGTACTGGGGTTAATGAGTAATTCTACCTTAGATTGTATTTTATATGATAGAGATTCGTTGAACTAGAGTGCCACCTAATGTATAAGAGCTCTAGGGTGAGATGTTGTGGTCGAGCCGAAAAGAATTATGTCCACTAAGCCCAGTTCTTGTTTGTAGTGCAATTGGAGCCTTAAGGGTAGGTTAGGTTAGGTTAATAGTGATTTTGACAGTGAAATAGTCAGAAGGCGAATCATCCATTACTGCAGCAGAGGTGGTCTTTGGAGAGTAGGGAGGAGATCCAGGAGATGAAAAACAAAACAAAACAGGGAGACCAAAAAGAGGGAAATTTGGCAAAGAGACCATGATCCCATACCTTGTCAAAAGCTTCTGAAATAATAAAAGCAAATGGGCTAGATTGACCAAACTTGCCATGAACAAGTCAAGGTTTTGTATCAGGAGAGGAAGCAGGTCTAAAACAGAAACCATATTGGGTGTAAGACGTTCGAGTAGTTTTATGTTTACGACTGAGATCATAGAGATGGCTGAGGTGTGAAATGCTGGGACGATAACTGATGGAGGAGGAGGAGGAAGAAGAATCATTATTTTTTGGGGGTTATGGCTTGAATATTTATTAATTTCAGAGATGAGGGAACAATATTGTGAGAGTTTGAAGTGTTTAAAAGAGTGGACAGGATCAAGGAAGCTTAGATGTAATATATTTTTTGGGGTTAACGACGACGAGGTTTAGGATACCATATATAATAACCAAGAGTTTAGTTCGTGTCTAAACTGGAAACTTAACAAAACTTGGTGGAGTTGATACTGACTGTGTTACCAAGATCAGAGAGTGTGAACTTTTGAGGAAATAAGGTGAGGTCTGTGTTGGATGAGAGGCAGGCATAATTGGGTCAGAAGAAATTTTTATACTGTAGAAGGATTTAAAAGGATTTGGATCACGTAAAGATTAGACAACCTGAGATGATTATGTTAGGTTAGCGTTAGCATTAGGGTGAAATATTCCATGGTGGCAGATCTTCACAACTAGAGAGATTTGCCATTTAGTATAATTAAGAGTGAAAGGATTATATTTTAGATTAGGGGGAAACTTTCTTGCGTGTGGGAGAGGAGGGGGGGGGGAAGGGCTTTGCTGATTGTGTGTTTAGCATGCATGGTTCCAGGGTTGTAATGTGTGGGTTGTAAGTGTCTTGGTTTTGGTTTTGACAGGAAGATGGAGTGCCGACTGGACAGGTGAGTATTGACAGGAAGGTGGAGTTCTCATTGGACAGGTGAGTATTGACAGCAAGGTGGAGTTCTCATTGGACAGGTGAGTATTGACAGGAAGGTGGATATCTCATTGGACAGGTGAGTATTGACAGGAAAGTGGATATCTCATTGGGAAGGTGAGTATTGACAGGAAGTTGGATATCTCATTGGGAAGGTGAGTATTGACAGGAAGGTGGAGTTCTTATTGGACAGGTGAGTATTGACAGGAAGGTGGAGTTCTCATTGGACAGGTGAGTATTGACAGCAAGGTGGAGTTCTCATTGGACAGGTGAGTATTGACAGGAAGGTGGATATCTCATTGGACAGGTGAGTATTGACAGGAAAGTGGAATTCTCATTGGACAGGTGAGTATTGACAGGAAGATGGATTACCGACTAGACAGTTGAGTGACAGATAGGGGTAATTTGATTGGATGAGAGTAACTGGTATATTGACAGGTAAGGAAAGAGAGAATGTAGTAACAGTTAACTGGGACTAACAGGTTAACAGGTACAGAGTGCTAAGTGGTGACAGTTAGAAAGGGGACCTGAGAATGTGACAGGTGAGAAGTGGAATATCGTAACTGGCAGAAGTATTACTGACTGGTGAGGGTAATGGGTGTTAGCGTGACTGAATGATAAGATCTGACAGTCAAGTTTACAGTCTGCCACACCACAGGTCCCATTTTGTTCATAACCTTTCTATTGCTTATGCATAAAAGATACGTAACCTTTATTGGGTAGGGGTCCAGGTGTAGCTGAGACAGGTACTACCCTGGCAGTGTCACCTGGGTGTAGCACTGACAGGTACTACTCCCGGATGTGCCACCCGTGATGTGGTTGAGTGACAGTGCCAATAGCAGGAAATGGCTGGGTAAGTTGCGTCGGGAGTTACCTTCAATCGTGCCAGTGTGTGTGTGTGTGGCGGGGTACTAGTAGATGCCAGACTTGCTGAAGGCCCATACTGGTCTGATGAGAGAGAGAGAGAGAGAGAGAGAGAGAGAGAGAGAGAGAGAGAGAGAGCATGCCGTGTGCCTACCCCCCCATGATCCCCCTCTCCTCACCTGTACACTAGCCACACGACCCCCTGTTTACAAATTATACCCCGAGGCATCCGACTGGTAAACACGAGGTGATACGCGAGACCTTGGTTGTACTAATCTCGTATTATACAAAACATACAAAGATTTTCACATTTAATTAAAGTGTCATATAGATATTTTTTTTTCTTCTGTGTTATGTATATGAGTTGGTATATGGAAATTGTATTTTGTATTATGTGAAAGTACTGTATATAATAAATGATTTTGTAAACCTGTATGTCATATTACCTGTGTGTGGGTGAGAGAGAGAGAGAGAGAGAGAGAGAGAGAGAGAGAGACGAGAAATCATCGATATACACCAGACTTAAAATACTAGCGACGTATATACCAAAAAAAATATTTATACCCTCATTTTATTTAATTTTTTTTTTTTTTAGGCAAGATGACGTGAAATTATTGGTACATAAGAGACCGTAAGCCAAGATCGTGGTTCAATATTGACACGTTAGACGCAGCTTAAGATCCAGCGAGGAGGGAGGCACACACACACACACACACACACCACCAGGCCACCGTGTTTACCTTGCCATGATACACACAGCATAATTAGGTTTGTTGGAGTGGTATATTTTGGAGGGGGATGCAGGGGTATGTTTTGGAGAGGGGTTGGGAGTTGTTGGGGTATGTGTTTTGGAGGGGGGAGGGGGTTGTTGGGGTATGTGTTTTGGAGGGGGGAGGGGGTTGTTGGGGTATGTGTTTTGGAGAGGGGAGGGTTGCAGGGGTATGTTTTGGAGGGGGTTGGGGAAGTGAGGGGTATATTTTGGAGAGGGGGGGAGGGGTTGTTGGGAGGTATATTTGTATTGGGGGCTTTGAGGATAGTATGCTTTGGAGGGGAGTGGTGTTCTTGGAGGTGATATACTGTAATATATATTTTTTTGTTGGAGGGAGGGTTATTGGAGAGGGAGAAGGATTGCTGACGAATGAGTGGTATATTTTGAAAGTTGTTGCTGAATGGTATATTTTTGAGGGGTATTGAGTTTATATAGGATAGTATACTTTTTGGAGGCTTGGATTAAGGGGGGGGGGGTATATTTAAGGAGACTTGGAATAATTTTGGAGGAGTTTCTCTTGAATCACTAAGTTGGTTTAGTGTTAAATTTATTTTTAAGGCAGTCGAGTATATTCTAGAAGTTGTTTAGGCATCTGAATAAAGTTCGTATATTAATGGGCATTTTAAAAGCATTTAGTTAAGTTTGTTTTAGGTGATTTTAAAGGAATTACATATTTAAAATGATTTTAAAATTTAATCTAGTATATTTAAGAAAGTTCCAATAATACTCAAATGTATTTAAAGAGGGTTTAAAATCCTTAAAGTTTACCTAAAAAAGTTCTATTAATCAGTCAGGTTTATTTAAGGATTTTTTTTAAAGTAACCTAATCTATTTTATGACTTTCTTTGATACATCCAAATTAAGTTTTGATATATTTTGGATTTTTTTTTGTGGGGGGCGGGGCGGGGCGGGTCGGGGCGGGTCGGGGCGGGTTGGTGAATGGAAGCCTAGTGAATGCTGAGGGTATTTAATAGACCCGGGAGTGAGTGGTGACGGGAGTCGTGTCAATAGTCAATTAAGCTTTTGGAGTGGTGATGGTACAAGCAGCGTATCTTCCTTCCTTCCTTCCTTCCTTCCTTGTTTCATTCTTCCCTTCTTTCTTCCCTCCTTCTTTCTTTCCTCCTTCCTCCGTTTCCTGTGCTTTAACCTCTATGGTCGTTACACTGTTGTGACCAGATAATGACCTTGTTTGCCCCTGGTACGGTAATTATCCTTGAATGCTTTGATGGTCCTTTGTCCACACCCAACCCACACCAGTACACCCAACCTACACCAGTACCTACACCAGTACACCCAACCCACACCAGTACACCCAACCCACACCAGTACACCCAACCCACACCAGTACACCCAACCCACACCAGCACACCCAACCCACACCAGCACACCCAACCCACACCAGTACACCCAACCCACACCAGTACACCCAACCCACACCAGTACACCCAACCCACACCACTACACCCAACCCACACCAGTACACCCAACCCACACCAGTACACCCAACCCACACCAGTACACCCAACCTACAGCGTGTATAAATGATTGGGAAATGTTCATCAGTCAATTAGTAAGACATGATGTTATATGGTTTAACTCGGTGTTACGTTATGATGCGGTGGTATGATGGCGTTGTTAAAATTGGCGTTGTTAAAATTGGCGTTGTTAAAATTGGCGTTGTTAAAATTAGCGTTGTTAAAATTGGCGTTGTTAAAATTGGCGTTGTTAAAATTGGCGTTGTTAAAATTGGCGTTGTTAAAATTGGCGATATTAAAATTGGCGATATTTAAATTGGCTTTGTTAAAATTAGCGTTAAAATTGGCGTTGTTGAAATTGGCGTTAAAATTGGCGTTGTTAAAATTGACGTTAAATTGTCTTTTATTTCACTCGAGTTGCCAATTAGTTGTAAGTATTGTTTTCGTTTTCAGTATAGCGTTGAGGAGACTCAGTTCAATGTACTATAATTTACTTACTCAGGTGTGTGTGTTTGAGAGAGAGAGAGAGAGAGAGAGAGAGCAGCAAGGTACGTCAACAGAACGGGAGATAATTAACCTGGATTACATTAATAACAGCAATAACTGTCGTGGTCGTAGGTGAGGTGTTGTCCCCGGCCTGGAGGTGACTGACGGCCGACCAGGTGTTAGTGGTGGTACAGGGAGTGTAGGTCAGGCTTTCATTACCTTGATGAACCTACGTACTGCAGAGAGAGAGAGAGAGAGAGAGAGAGAGAGAGAGAGAGAGAGCCGTATCATATGAAAAAAAAATTACAAGACAGACGTAGATTGGGTCACTCGGTTCATTAACCCCTTGAGTACAATTACTTTTTATCCATTTGAGTACGACGATAACCTTATCCTTGAGTACAACGATATTGTTTTACAAGATAATCAAGTCATTGTATTCAAGGGGTTAAGTCATCGTACTCAGGGGGTTAAATCATCGTACTCAAGAGGAATGTCATCGTACTGAAAGGCTTAAGCCAAACTCGGAAAGTATCCCTCATCAACGATAAACATCTATTAGTCAGGTCAGGGAAGGTCTACTAGCCCTCATTAGCTGGACTCAACACTGGTAACAAAATCTCTTCACTTGGCTGGCTGCTCTCACTACCAGCCGGACTCGTGTTATTGTTGAATTTTAATATCCAAACGACAGGTATTTGGTTCGCGGATAATGATGATGACGATGCCTCATAAACCGAAATGTTTTGCCAGTCAAATTTGGTGTTTGTCCATTTTAAAGGGAATGATGAGTTTCAATTTCGCGGACTTGGTATACCGCCACTGAGCCCCCCGTCGTGTTTATCCTCGTTGTTTGGATACTTGCCGCTAGAGGGCCGGTTTGTTTATATTCGTACTTTTGGGACTAGACGCTAGAGGGCCGGTTTGTTTATATTCGTACTTTTGGAACTTGTCACTAGAGGGCCAGTTTGTTTATGCTCATACTTTAGATACCGCTTGAGGGCCAGTTTATGCTCATACTTGGGATACTTACCGCTAGAGGGCCAGTTTATGCTCATACTCGGATACTTACCGCTTGAGGGCCAGTTTTTGCTCCTACTTGGGATACTTACCACTAGAGGGCCAGTTTGTGTAGGACCCTGACCACTAGGAACCATATATTTAGACGAGGTACTGTACCCAAATTATTGAGAGAACAAAAAACGTGGATTTCAGAGTTTATCGAAACATTTAAAACTGTATCAACGACCTTGTAAAACCAGGTTAAACATTTTGTAACATGGTAGGGATTGGTAGACGTAAAGTGGCGGTAAATGAGAAAGGTTAATGTGAGTGATATGTTGATTAGCAGGTGTTTGATTAGGTTAGGTTAGGTTGGGTTGCTTGGTTCAGAATGTAAACACAAGCGTTCCTCCCATGAGTTAATCCAATCAATGTGTACAGTTCACTAGCCTTCACCAACCTGCTGATACTCTACTGTACATATCACTCTGCCTCTTGTGTGTGTAAATACCTACTACTACTACTACTACTATAACCACAACCACCACTATAACCACAACCACCACTATAACCACCACCATCATAACCACCATAACCACCACCACAACCATGACCACCACCATCACCACCACCATCATAATCACCATAACCACCACCACAACCATGACCACCACCATCACCACCACCATCATAACCACCATAACCACCACCACCCATATCCACCACCACCATTAGTCGTCACATACAGTACAGCCATACAAGGTGAGGTTACAGGTGTTCCAGGTAAGTATTTTATCTCCCATACTTATTTTTTCTTGTCATCTCTAAGGTTCTGTTTCTTAGATGATTTTACGTAGTTTTTTTTTTCCTCATTATTTAGGATGTAAGGATATACCTAACTGATTGACTTTTAACCCTTTGATGACGATGGTTTAACCCCTTGAAGAGGTTTTGACCCTTTGATGACTATGGTTTAAGATCTTGAGAACGGTGGTTTAACCCTATTGAGGAGGATGGTTTAACCCCTTAGAAGATATTTTGACCCTTTGATGACTAAGGTTTAAGATCTTGAGAACGGTGGTTTAACCCTGTTGAGGAGGATGGTTTAACCCTTTGAAGAGGTTTTGACCCTTTGATGACGATGGTGTAAGATCTTGAGAACGGTGGTTTAATCCTATTGAGGAGGGTAGTTTAACCCTTTGAAGACGATGGATTAACCAATTGCTGATTACAGCTTAACCCTTTGAACTGGTTTAACCCTTTGAGAACAATAAATTAACCCTCTGAAGACGATTGTTTAACCATTTGAAGACTGTGGTTTACCCCAAAAGAAATAACTAAATAACTTAAACTAAATCACAAAGATAAAGGTCATAGTTGTCGTCAGCATCACACTCATTCTACCATCCCTAACTAACTTCCTCCACTTAACACCAGATAAACATTCAGACATATATGATATACAGAATATTTGAACGTTTAGTGTAAGACAATTGGTGAGTTACATACTTATAGTCATCTTTAATTACGATTAGTACAAACTTAAAGAACTTTTTGATCATTGGGACACAGGTTAGATGTGCACAAAGTTCTTGGAAGCATTGGGATGCAGATGTCTTACAAAATCCTGGAACCATTTGGACTCGGGTTACATGTCTTACAAAGTCCTGGAACCATTGGGACATAACCTAGATGTCTACAAAATCCTGGAAGCAGTAACTAAACTTCCCTCTGGTAGATATACAACCACTAAGTTCATAAAGCTGACGGAAACTCTCATATAAGTCCCTTTTACAGTCTATACATCCTCAGTGGAGCAAAGGTCTGCCGCCATATTAGTGCAGCAGGTCGGTCCTCTCAACTGTAAACTCTGTGTCTGTTTCTGGATCTTCTCTTTGTCTTTATGTGGCCTCTGAAACATGCCTCCTGATTGGTTGGTTTCATCGTGTGGTCTTCGCTTCTTGCCTCCTGATTGGCTAACTTCTCCTTATGGTTTCTGAAACGTGCCTTCTCATTGGCTATCTTCTCCTTGTGGTCTCTGAAACATGCCTCCTGATAGGCTGACTTCACCGCGAGTCAGGTAGCAGCTCTGTGTACCTTGGTGTATCCCTCACGTCTACAGCTTGTTGGATAATCATTAACTCATAACGTAGCCCCAAAAAGTACAAAAACAGAGTAACAAAAGTATAGGAAATGTCTATAAAAAGTCGGTTTCAATAAAGTCGAATGTTGTCAATGTTCCTGACGTTAGATATTGTGGCCGTAGACAGAATGATAAAAGAAAATATGAAAAAATATAGAAAATACATTTCAATAAAGTCAGATGGCAGCAATAACAGCGGTGTGTGTGTGTGTGTGTGTGTGTGTGTGTGTGTGTGTGTTGAAGCCGAGTGTTTACTACATCAGGTCAGGAACTCAAACCACTGCTGGTATCTGTATATGGGTAGAGGCCTTTAGCCCAGGTATGAAAGGCAGGGGTCTTGGTACCTGGGGGGGGGGGGGGGGGACTCTACCACCCCTTCACATCAGCCCAGGTATGAATGAAGCTCTGGTTGGTGCGGGAAGGTTTAGAGAGAAAGCCCTTGAGTCATCCTGTACCCCCCACTTCACCTTACCTCCTGGCCACAGTGAGGGGAGTCATCTCTTGCTGCCCGCTAAAGAGTTAAAGAAACGGAGGTCATTGATGCGTCGTCTGAGAGCTGCGTTGTTTGGTTTGTGTGGACTGTACATGGAGAGAGAGAGAGAGAGAGAGAGAGAGAGAGAGAGAGAGAGAGAGACCTATGGATGACTGAAGAAATGAACAGATAGATAGATAGATATATCGATTGGTGGAACTAAAGTCGTGTATCCTGCGGACCACATATTGAGGCGTCCCAGTTTTTCCTGGTGCAATTCCCCGTGATTGAGATTTATTGCGAACTACGAGTTAGGATGACCAGGTTTTATTGCCAGGTGGGGGCCAGACCAGGTCATGTTGGGGTCAGGTAAGGACTAGCAGAGGTCAGGCTAAGGACCAGGTAAGGTCAGTAGAAGATAACGACGAGGCTATATCAGGTTTAAGGGTTAAGTGAGGTCAACTAGAGCCAGATGGAGTCAGGAGATGCCATCAGGCAGAGGTTTTAGACGCCAGGTGGTGATGTAAGTGATAGCACGAGGCGACAGGTGGTTACAGTAGGTATCAGCTGGTTACAAAAAGGGGCCAGGTGGATGCATGAGGTGACAGGTGGTTACAGAAAGGGGCCAGGTGGATGCAACAGGTGACAGGTAGTTACAAAAAGGGGACCAGGTGGATGCAGGAGGTGACAGGTGGTTACAGAAAGGGGCCAGGTGGTTACATAAGGTGGCAGATGGTTATAGACCGTAGTGGTTGGGTACACGTGGTGTTTGGAGTTACAAGGTGGTGTCAGGAGGTGCCAGGTGGTATCAAGAGGCACTGGGTGGTGTCAGGAGGTGCGAGGTGGTGTTAGGACGTACCAAGTGGTGTCAGGAGATGCCAGGTGGGTACAGGTGGTGTTAAGATTGTCCAGGTGGTATCAGGAGGGACCAGGTGTTGCGAAAGTGGCACTCACACTAATGAAAGGCTGTGACGTAGGATCAGGCTCGGCGGGTCAGGCAAAGTGAAAGGGCCGAGGAATTATTTGACCGGGCGCGGGGCAGCCTGGCGAGAGGGAAGGGCAGTAGATGAGAGAGAGGGGGCAGGTGAGAGGGAAGAGGAGCAGGTGAGAGGAAGAAAGGTGAGAAGGAAGAGGGTTAGGTGAAAGGGAAACGAATAGATGAGAGAGAGGGGGCTGGTGAGAGGGAAGAGGAGCAGGGAAGAGGCAACATGGGCTGGTGAGAGGGAAGAGATGTTGGGAGGGATAGAAGGGTAGGTTAGACACCTGGGCAGGTAAGAGGGATTAGTGAGAGGGGTAGGTGAGAGGGAAGAGAGACAGGTGAGGGAACAGCTAAATGTTTATCCTGGAATGAGTAAGAGACCTAGACCATCATCCTGGGATTTAATGGTTTCCTAAACTTTCTATCTGCATCCTCCCATCTCCCCATCCCTCCTCCCACCTCCCCATCCTTCCTCCCACCTCCCCATCCCTCCTCCTACCCCCCCCTCCCCCATCGTAGGAGTAAACGTGGCAGTAATTAATGGTGAGATATATCAGGGTGGCTCCCGAAGTTTGGCCATGTGGCAAAATAGAAGAATCCATTTACTTAATAGAATGATATAATCCTGGCCGGCCAGACCTTCGCCGGGATTTAAATTTGATACTCCGCCTGAGTTTTAGGGAAATTGAAATATAAAATCCCTGAACTGTGGATTTTATTGCATATAACCTTTTACACACATGCATTAACAAACATGCGCTTTCGTTTAGTATGTAGTGTGTACTTGTGTGCGTGTGCGCGTCATAGCTTCGGTTTGTTGCTTGTGGGGAGCACCCGAGTGAGGGATAGCCCCCCCTCCCCCTCACGGCTCCGACCAATACCGGGGCGGTGTTATCAGAATTAGATTATCATAAGTTTGTCACTATACTAGCGAGGCTGGCGAGCCAATATTACCCTAGGACAGAACGCAAGCCGCTTAACCCCTTGCTGTATAGAGCGGCTTCTGCTTAACTTTAGTAGCCAGCTGCTGCTGTTCGTGGTTTGTTGATGTTTAGGCGGCTATAATCCCGGCGGTATAGCGGCTGCTGTCTGCCCTGGGATAGCTGTCTTAAGATGATTTTCTTTCTGTTTTTATATTTTGTGAGCTGCAAATCCCCCAGCTTTGTAGCGGCTTTTTCTTAGCCATAGATTGTTGTTGCAGCGGGAGTTTCTTTTCAGTGTCTGGACGGGTACAAGTCCTGCTGTATATCAGCCTCTGCTTTCCTTTGGATAGTTCCAGTTGATTATTTTTCTCTCTTAACCTTCTTCCAAACAAAGCGGCGTCTACTCATCACGGACAGTTAGCTGCATTAGTTTGTGAGTGTAGGCGACCATAATCCCCGCCACTTCTGTTTTTAGCACTTTGTGGTTGTTGACCAGAAGCGAGGCCGAGTTGTCAAAATGTTTGTTTACATTTTGTGTCAGCTGGCGGCGGCCATGTTGAAGGACAGGGCCAGGTGCTCTCCCCCTCCCTCCCCTACCTCCTCGCCTCAACCCCCTCCCCAGCCCCATTACCCTAGCCCCCTCCCCTTCCCCGCACCCCTCCCCCAGCCCCCTCACCCTCGTAATTAGTGGGTGAGAGAATATGTCTAATTACGGCAATGTCTTGGTGAAATTTTGAGGTATTTCGGTAGTGTAACTCTTGCCTTATCTCTGGTAATCTGAGATCAGTCATGGTTGTTGATGGATGGTGGTGGTGAGGGTGGTGGTAGTAGTAGTCATAGTTACAGTGATGATAGTGGTGGTGACTGATAGTGGTGGTAGTAGTAGTAGTAATTAGAGACCCGTAATAGTGATAGCTGATACTGCTGATGATGATGGCAGCAGTGATGGTGGTGGTAGTGGAGGTGGTGGTTAGAAAGCCTGGTAACTGACTTCTGCTCTGTGTGAGAGTGAAAGAAGTGAGATAGGTGAGGGGTAAACGCTAAGTGAGGGAGGGGAGCGAGGAAAGAAAAGGGGACAGGAAGAGGAAAGAGAAAAGGAGGTGGAGAGGGGAACAGGGAATAAGGGAGAGGACTGGGATAAAGGAGCGGAAAGAGAAAAGAGGGGAAGAGGAGCGGATGAGGTGAGGGTAAGGTATAGGGTAGGGGGGAGAGGAAGGGAAGGGAGGGGAGGGGAGGAAGGAAGACTTTGATGGCCGTAATATGAAATTGTGATATGAAATTGATAATGGGGAACGTCGCTTTCATGTCAGTCATTATAATCGCCGCTTCCATTATGAAATTGTGGCTGGAAGCTTGTGGTGACAGCGCCAGACCCGGAGACCTGTTGGGATAGGGGAAGAGAGGGAGGGATTGTTGCCTCTAACATGAGCAGGGTGGATGAAGGGGGAAAGGGTTGAAGGATAGGTGGGACGGGGATGATTAGAGGGATTGGGATGTATGGAGGAGAGGAAGAGGATGGTGAAGGGAGGGGGGATTGGGTGAAGGATGGGGGAGGATGATGAAGGATGAAGGAGAGGATATAGTGAAGGATGGTGGAGGGATGGAATATAATGTGGTGGTGCGATGAAAGATGGAGGGGATAGAAGGATACCAGACGAAAGATAAAGGATTAGAAGGAAGGATACAGGATGGAAGAGGATATGGAAAGTATGAGCAGTGAGTTAGTGGTTGTAAGGGAGAGACGTACATGCGAGGCTGAACATTGAGACGACCCTTGAGAGAGCCCGTGAGCAGTGACGTGTGTGTGTGTGTGTAGGAGGAGCAGGGGCAAGGGGGCGTCTCCTCCTCATGGGTAAAAGCGTCAGCACAGGAGACTCGCATCGCCTCTCACCAGCTGGTATAAAACCGATATAAAGTTTGGCTGTTCTCAAAACTCATTACAAACTCTGGCGACCTCGCATAACCTGGGAGGAGGTGATGTATGGGGGGGGGGGGGGGGTGTTAACAGCTACCCTGGGAGAAGGAATGGTGGTGATTGAGGTGTGAGGAGGAGAAGAAGAGCAGGTATTAAGAGGTGATGGGAGGAGAAGAAATGAGGACGGAGGGAAATTTAACACCCATTCCCCATCTCTCTAACACGGCGGGTAGAAAGGTAGAAAATAAACAGGGTTACTGGACAGACAGACAGACAGACAGACAGACAGATCTTCTATAGATTGTTGGACGGCATCATTCACCTGCGAAAGATGAATATTGATGAACCGGTCTAGAGATCTCTGTATTTAATGAGAGAGAGAGAGAGTGTCTGGAATGGTGAAAGGGAGTGAGAGAGAAAGGGTTGTGGGAGGGAGAGAGGAGGCTGGGAGGGAGGGAAGGTCTGAGCCCACCTGGTGAATAGTAAGGGGCCTGAGGGAGGTACAGTATTGGTGTTGACTTGTGTGTGTAGTCTGGTGTTGACTGGTGTGTGTCGTGGTAGGTACGACCCCATTCAGAGACACCCTTCTTATTGTGGGAGATGGGGAGTGTTTCAGGTGTTTGGGGTCTCAGGTGTGTTGTGTCTCAGGTGTGTAGGGTCTCAGGTGTGTTGTCTCTGGTGTGTAAGGTGTGTGTGTAGTGTCTCTGGTGTGTAGTGTCTCAGGTGTGTAGTGCTTCAGGTATGTAGCGCATTAGGTGTGGTACGCCTCAGATGGTTAGTGATTGATGGTGTTTATTGGTCAATCAATCAAGGTGTCATACTCTTGTCTGAGGTTTGGTGACCATGGCCCTCCACTCTAAATGTTTTCGGGGTGTCTCTACTAATCCTCTTAGATTCCTCCACTGTCTCTACCTTCCCCTGACCATCTCTTAGCCTCAGTTTTTATCCATTAATCCTGCCCTTATCCTCTTATCCTCAACTATATGGGTAAGACTATCTCATTTTCCTTATTACAAGAGAATCTAGTATTACCCACGTCGATGTAACCAACCAAGGTACAGTATACTTCTTCATTTGTTTCTCAGTCTGTCCTTCAGCTGTAACACCACATGGTAAGAGCTTCGAGTCTCCTGGTGTCTGCTCTAAGTGTCCGCCCTATAACATTTTTCCGGCATTTATAAATACTGTTTTAACTTTATTTTCACATCTATCATCATCAATGTTGTTACTTACCAAATACATTTAAATAATTAACTGTTATTTTTTTTTTTACAAACCTTGATTTGTGTTTTAGGATTTAGTTGTAATTTGGACACAACAGGAGTAGTAAGTCCATCTTCTTAGAAACGTTGCAGACATGACTTATAGAAACGTTGGAGACATGACTTATAGAAACGTTGGAAAAGATCTTCTATTTAGTCGTTATGTATATTAGTTCAGTATTTCATCTCATTCCTTACTAATTAATGGTGGCTGATAGTTAATTGTGGTTGTTGGTTTGTTGCAGGTAATTTGAGTGGTTGTTTCTCTTATATAATTGATTGTGATTGTTTCTGGCAAATAATTATGGTAATTTTTTATATCTCACAGATAATAATTAATTGATTCTTAACGGTTAATAGTTGATGGTGGCTATATGGTTGTCCCGTGGAGATAATTGATGGTAGTTGATGATTGATGGTGGTAGGTGGTGGTGGTGGTAGGTTGACGGGTTGAGGTGACGTAAACTAGATTAGCATGGGAGGTGCGGGCTTGAAATCCTAATTAATTGATAGTGATGAGGAAACGCCATGTACCCTAACTAATTACTCAGGGCTGGGTCATGCAGCTCTCCCCCACCACTATATCTAATTTATGATGATGGTGTGGTGGTGGGAGTGATGATGGTGGTGTGGTGAGGGCGATGACAGTAGGAGTAGTGGTGGTGATGTGGTGTGGTGGTAATGTTGGGGGTGTAGTGATGGTGGTGGTAGGATTAGTTGTGTAGTGTAACTAATTTAAGGTGTGTTTTACTTTTATCATTACTAATAATTTGTTGGTTTAGTGTTGGTGGTATATTGTGGTAAGTTGTGTAATTTAACTCATTTCTAGTGGTATGTGGTTAGAGAATAGCTAGTTAGTTAGTTAGTTAGTTAGTTGTGTAATTAAGGTGTTGATGGTTTTGTGTGGCAAGTGCATTGTAACATTACTAATTTGAGTGTGTGTGTGGGGGGAGGGGGCAAGGGAATGGAAAGGAAGAGAGGAAAGGATAGGAGGAGGGGAGGAGACATTACCCGGGGTCAGGAAGAAGGACCCAGCAGAGAGAGACTCCGGGCTATTTTCTTTTAATATTCCTCCTTAAAAATCGAGACATTTATAAGTGGATGAATTAACGACGAAGTTCAAAGCTTTTTACCTTGACTTTTAGCTTTTATTTAAATTTTGATATTACTTACAATGACTTAAAATTCCAATATAAATTATAATGTAGATAATAATAATAATAGTAATAATAATAATAATAATAATAATAATAATAATAATTAACAATATTTTGGGTTAAACTTTTCCCCCCTGCTTCAACATACAGTACCCACCTCCTCCCACCCACCCCCTCCACCCCCCAACCCCCCTCCCCCCACACACCACGCCCGCTCTTACGAATACACATCCACGTCCAGTCAGTCACCAATACGCTGACGTCCGTTGATCTAACAAACACACTTCACGTCAGCAAGCAACTAAGTCTTTCACCAATACCTGTAGGCGTACATTTTTTCCTGCACACACACACACACACACACACACAAGGACCTAACTTAATTAACCTGCTTCTTACAAGAACCTGAAAGGACTCGCAGGTAATTTAACCCTCTTAGTGTTGTCAAGACTCATGACTCGTCTGATAAATATAAATTACACTAAGAAATATAGATTCAAGTTTAATGACGTTGTTAAGAAGCATCAGTAGCTTAAGTTTAGCCTCCAAGGCGTCTCTCTCTGCTGAGTACAATTATGTGGCGTTAAGTCAAATAAGGTAATAAAATATGTGTCCAGTAGCTAGTCGGTTAAATATAGCGTCCAGAGGTAAACAGTGGCCGACTATGAATGTTTTCCCTCGACATAATCAACGTCACTGTATGGAAATAGTTGTGAGCCTAAGGTGTGTGTGCGAGGAGTAGGGATAGGGGATGGGCAGGCAGACAGGACCGACATCAACAAAGCCAGTTGCAGGGTTAAACTTGGTGGCCGTGCACCTACTGTAGGTCAGTGTCCCGGCAGGAGGAACCCATACTAGTTGGGGGGATTACTGGCCGCCCGGTGTTGTTATTGCTGCTGCTGCTGTTCTTGTTCCTGCTTGTATTTTTCCTTCTCTTCTTGTTTTCCCTGCTGCTGTGCTTGATTCTCCTGTTTTTTCAGCTGCTTTCTTTCCTGTTGTTGCTGCTCGCTACTGTTCCTACTGCTGCTGCCAGTTATTACTACTGTGCCTGCTGATGTTGCAGTTGTTGCTCCTGCAATCATCACTGGTGGGTTGAGGAGGCAAGGGGGTAGGATGGGGTTGAGGAAGCGATGGGGGGGGGGGGGGTAGTGAGGGAGCCTAGAGGTCCCACCAGAATAGATTTAATAGCCTGGCCGGAGCAATCACAGGAATTGAAGAGTGATTACAGGGGGTATAGGAGGAGGAGGAGGAGAGGAGAGGAGAAGTTGGCAGGGTGTATGGCAGGAGGCTGTGAGGTAGTTCCCTGCCTGCCACCCACCATCTGCTACAGGTGAGCGGGGGGAGAGGGAGGGAACTTGTATTATTAACTATTATAAATTTTTACAAACTACGCATATTATTACACAGTTCCTCCATAAAGATTTCGCTCTGTGCTCTTCAGATTCCATGGCCTTGTTGCATATTTTTTAGGGTGTCTACTTGTGCCCTTGGATTGTCGTATTAATAACCAGGTGTTGATATTAATTAATTTTTTTTCTCATGATATTTCCATTGGCTCATGTGTATGTTTAGTGAATATGTGGTAGAGCACCGTGTTAATTATTATTATTATTATTATTATTATAAACACTGGTAGGTCGTCCTCACACATGAAATAACATCAGTACTGTTAAGTGTGACCCTCAGCGCCTCACACCACACCTGCAAACACCTGTCATTACTCTCTGCTGGTCGCCATGAGTTAACTTCATGCAGTCTGAGTTGAATTTCCCGCAGCTTACTTTCTTATATTGTCTCGTGGGATATATTTCTTTTTGGTATTGTGTTTGTAAATTGTGAGTCTGAAGAGAGAAAGTTCTAGTCGGATATTCAAGTGAGTGTTCGGATGGAGGGACGACTTAAAGTTTATTTTATATGTAATTAAATTTTATGAGTGTTGGCAGATTGTAACATAACTATTTTTTTATAAATTAATAATTGTTTTTTAATATATAGATTTTTTTTAATTACAAATTTATGTGTGTAATAATAATAATAATAATAATTGACGGTTTATTGAAAAAGTTCTGCAGCCCGAAGGCTGAAAATATACATTGGACATAAATGACTTATTACATACATTGGTGGTTTAACAAAAGCCTTCATTAGAGAAAGGTAAAGGAACATACAGTGAACATATAGTTTATTGTAGGTGTTGAACAGCAAAAACGTAGTGTAGTAACTCCCTCCCAGATGGTGTTATTAGGGGCCTCACGTGGTGTAGTAGTTCCCTCACAGATGGTGTTAGGAGGGACCTCACGTGGTGTAGTAGTTCCCTCACAGTTGGTGTTAGGAGGGACCTCACGTGGTGTAGTAGTTCCCTCACAGATGGTGTTATGAGGGGCCTCACGTGGTGTAGTAATTCCCTCACAGATGGTGTTATGAGGGGCCGCACGTGGTGTAGTAATTCCCTCACAGATGGTGTTATGAGGGGCCTCACGTGGTGTAGTAATTCCCTCACAGATGGTGTTATGAGGGGCCTCACGTGGTGTAGTAATTCCCTCACAGATGGTGTTATGAGGGGCCTCACTTGGTGTAGTAACTCCCTCACAGATGGTGTTATGAGGGGCCTCACGTGGTGTAGTAATTCCCTCACAGATGGTGTTATGAGGGGCCTCACGTGGTGTAGAAATTCCCTCACAGATGGTGTTATGAGGGGCCTCACGTGGTGTAGTAACTCCTTCACATATGGTGTTATGAGGGGCCTCACGTGGTGTAGTAATTCCCTCACAGATGGTGTTATATGAGTGAGGTGTGGTTCCAGGCCTTCCTATCGTAGACGGATTAACACATCGCTGGTTGTTGGGTCTCACGGGCCGTTGTCACTGGGTACCTGGGACCTCACTGTGTGAAGGTCAACTTGGGTACCACTGTTACTGTTGAGTTGTTCTCACTGACTTAAGCACTGTTCACCACTGTTCACCTCTGTTTAACACTGGTTCCATTCCTTTCCTAAGTGAAATAGTAACTTCTGGCGAGAACATGTTGATATTCCAGTGGGGAGGAGGGTTCAGGGGAGGGAGTTGGTATGGGCCAACATAACAGTTGACCTGGCTGCTCCGAGAGGAGCGCCAGGTACGTCTTGACCCTTCGGTGGTCAAGGATGTAGTGATGTGTGTGTTCTTGTAATGCTGTATAGTAAAGGCTGTACAATAGTTATCAGTGATATTGGTATTATGTATTTTTAAGCTGCATATGTTAAGCATAATACAGTTTCTAAAAAAAAAATTTCCCACATTGGCCGATAATGATCAAGTCATCAAATTACGCCACCTCTAAATATTCCTGAACCAACCCAACCCAGTGTTTCGTGTGTACCATCATTACTGACAGTACACTATAAGCAAATGTCAGGAAAAATAACATTTTAGTTTTCATTTTTTGGGCCGCAGACTGTGTTGATAAGGGTGAATCATTCACCGAAACATGTGCTGTACTGTGCACAGAATAAACATGGTTCCAAGAAATGTGATTTTTCAGCAATATATCATTTATCCTGTGAGTGTGGTTTATATATATATATATATATATATATATATATATATATATATATATATATATTATATATATGAGCAGGTAAGAACACTACTTGTACCATAAGTCGAGGGGTTAATGTAGGCTAAAGTTGGCACTTGATTCATCTAGCTGGTGTACTATCCAACTATCCAACCAGGAGCGAACTCGTAGCAATGGTTTTAAATTAGACAAATTTAAATTTAAGCGCGAAATAGGTAAACATTGGTTTGGAAATATAGTCGACGAGTGGAACAAGTTATCAAGCATCATCATAAACTCGAATACGCTAGATAGCTTCAAACATAGGTTGGATGGATAGATGAGCAATAGAGGTTGGGTGTAAACGGGACTGCCCAGTATGGGCCAAAAGGCTCTCTCTCTCTCTCTCTCTCTCTGGATGTAGCGTAGATGATAGTGTAGTGAGTGTACTCCGAACAGCGGCTGTCTTACTCCTACGTAAAGCCATTTATTACAAGACAAGATATAACTCACCCTAACCCAGCTTACCTAAATTGAAGATGTATTGAAATAAATTTGGTAATATTAATTCGGAGTGCTTAATTAAAAACAAGTTGACCTGTAATTTAAATGAATGAAAGCCGCGAAAAAGCGTTACTGTGCACCTAAACTCGCTACAGTATTTTAGAGATTCTTGTCTAGTAATAAAGGATGTTCCTCACTCGTCAGGGATTGCGGCCGTTCTCAGGGAGGCATACCACACTCATTATAAGTTAACTGTACTATAGGCGTTGTGTTTCAAGTCTTTAGCACATTAAAGTTTCTCAATTCAATTTTCAATTTCAATTGTTTATTCCTTGATAGAGGAAGCGGGATCCAAGTGCTGTCACTAGGTACCCCTGTACTTAAAGTTTCTCTTAAATTCAAGGACTGCACCAATAGAACTACATAAATTTATCTATATAAAACAAAGAAGTATGTCTGTTTGTGTGTTTGTTTGTGTGTCCGCACGAGAATCTCGGAAACTTCTTTACCGATCTGTAGTGATGTTGGACGGTGTTATATGTAGTGATGATGAATGGTGTTATATGTAGTGATGATGAATGGTGTTATATGTAGTGATGATGAATGGTGTTATATGTAGTGATGATGGGTGGTGTTATAGGTAGTGATGATAAGACAATAAAGTAATAACAGTTTAATGCTAAAAAAATATACTTTGCTGTACCGTTGTAGTGAAAAACATGGTGGAACTTACATACACCGTTAATGAACTATTGATGGAAGAAGAAGTTTTGGGGACTGAACAGTGAGACAATGTGGAGCCTCCCGGAGGGTGGCGTCCTACCGTGGCCTAGCGAATGAGCCGCGTTTCTGCTAGTAGTCATATATAGTTATAGCCGAATATACATGAACGCACAGTAGAATATATGAGACGGATACCTGGCAACTATGACGTGGGTTCCCTCGGGGTACTCCAGTGTTCTCCTGGTACTTGGGTTTTCTCATGTACTCTACTAACACTGAATAAACAAAGTAACACAGAACAGACCAACGGCTAGTAAGTTGTAGGTGATGAAATGATAAATAATAAAAAATATTAATTGGACTTCACTTTTATTATTTTATTTAACTAACACCACAAAGCGATTAAAATAATACGGACAAATTACATCTTTTTCATTCGTAAAATACTCTTTTGGTGCGTGTGGAATAAACTTTATTTTTCGCCGTAAAGTAGAGGGTGAGCTTATGGTAGCTTAGGGCGAAACAGTATTGACTTAACATTTGCTTGCCCATTGCGAAGTCAAAAGCATTGTCGGGCATATCGTGCAGGGGCCCGCTGTCGATAAACTTTTTTGGGCCCACGTTAATCCTAACTCTTTCTGGACGATGATACAGATTCAGTTTTTTCTTCCAACAATTTGGAGTAATATAAAAATTGGTTGCACCGCTGTCGATGTGGATAAAGAGCGAGGGCTTGACCTTGTCGTTCGATGTGTGAGCTTCTAAAACGTATTAGCACTATGTGGGCTCCGATTGCGGCTGTTCTTTGATCGCCTCGGGAGAGGTGAAGTATAAGATAGAATTTTTCTCGTTGAAGGTTTGGATGACACGGGTACGACGGAGAGTTTGGTTGTCCAAGAATGTGTCTTAATACCCGTATATCGAACCCATTTCTGTAGGAAAAACATGGATTATACAGAAAAAGGTCACTTATTCACTGAGTTTGATTTTTTGCTCGTGTAATTCTATAACATCTAGTTCCTTTAAACCACTCCACGTGTCAATTAAACAACGGAAGGTGGTCTTTTGATACTGCAATAGGTCTAGTGCTTTAGCTCTCTTGTACGACATGAAAAATGAGGTCGATCCTGAATCCACATATAAAGTACACGGCTTGCCATTGATCTCACCGTCAACTCTGTTTAGATCACGAAGCTAGATACTCGTCATATTGGCGAGGTCAGGCATTTGTGTTACACGTGGAGGCGGGTCTATGAAGAGGGTCAGTACACCATTTTTAGATAACTGGATGGGATGACAATGCTTCATCATCAGGAACAGTTTCTTCCTTTGTGACTGTAGCCTCTTGCTCCTTCTCTCCCCTAGAGCAGGGACTTCCCTTGAACGTAGTGTTATCTTTCCCATATTAAATGTTGTGTTCTTACTGTATATGCGAGTGCTTATAACCAATGATTTTCAGTTAAATTAAATATAGGAAGAGGTCATTAACGGAAATGATGATATGTGATAGTAACAGTGGTGATAGTGATGTGTGATAGTGGTGATGGTGATAATGTAATAGTAGTGGTGGTGATGTGTGATAGTAGTAGTGGTGGTGATGTGTGATAGTAGTAGTGATGATGTGTGATAGTAATGGTGATATGTGATAGTAGTGGTGATGTGTGATAGTAATGGTGATATGTGATAGTAGTGGTGATGTGTGATAGTAGTGGTGATGTGTGATGGTAGTAGTGGTGATGTGTGATAGCAGTGGTGATGTGTGATGGTAGTAGTGGTGATGTGTGATGGTAGTAGTGGTGATGTGTGATAGTAGTGATGTGTGATAGTAGAGGTGATGTGTGATGGTAGTAGTGGTGATGTGTGATAGTAGTGGTGATGTGTGATGGTAGTAGTGGTGATGTGTGATAGTAGTGGTGATGTGTGATGGTAGTAGTGGTGATGTGTGATAGTAGTGGTGATGTGTGATGGTAGTAGTGGTGATGTGTGATAGTAGTGATGTGTGATAGTAGAGGTGATGTGTGATGGTAGTAGTGGTGATGTGTGATAGTAGTGGTGATGTGTGATGGTAGTAGTGGTGATGTGTGATAGTAGTGGTGATGTGATAGTAGTGGTGATGTGTGATGGTAGTAGTGGTGATGTGTGATAGTAGTGGTGATGTGTGATGGTAGTAGTGGTGATGTGTGATAGTAGTGGTGATGTGTGATAGTAGTGGTGATGTGTGATGGTAGTAGTGGTGATGTGTGATGGTAGTGGTGATGTGTGATGGTAGTAGTGGTGATGTGTGATAGTAGTGGTGATGTGTGATAGTAGTGGTGATGTGTGATAGTAGTGGTGATGTGTGATGGTAGTAGTGGTGATGTGTGATAGTAGTGGTGATGTGTGATGGTAGTAGTGGTGATGTGTGATGGTAGTAGTGGTGATGTGTGATAGTAGTAGTGATGTGTGATGGTAGTAGTGGTGATGTGCGATAGTAGTAGTGATGTGTGATGGTAGTAGTGGTGATGTGTGATAGTAGTGGTGATGTGTGATAGTAGTGGTGATGTGTGATAGTAGTGGTGATGTGTGATGGTAGTGGTGATGTGTGATGGTAGTAGTGGTGATGTGTGATAGTAGTGGTGATGTGTGATGGTAGTAGTGGTGATGTGTGATAGTAGTGGTGATGTGTGATAGTAGTGGTGATGTGTGATGGTAGTGGTGATGTGTGATGGTAGTAGTGGTGATGTGTGATAGTAGTGATGTGTGATGGTAGTAGTGGTGATGTGTGATAGTAGTGGTGATGTGTGATAGTAGTGGTGATGTGTGATGGTAGTGGTGATGTGTGACGGTAGTAGTGGTGATGTGTGATAGTAGTGGTGATGTGTGATAGTAGTGGTGATGTGTGATAGTAGTGGTGATGTGTGATGGTAGTAGTGGTGATGTGTGATAGTAGTGGTGATGTGTGATAGTAGTGGTGATGTGTGACATTAGTAGTGCTGATGTGTGATAGTAGTAGTGGTGATGTGTGATAGTAGTGGTGATGTTTGATAGTAGTGGTGATGTGTGATAGTAGTAGTAGTGGTGATGTGTGATAGTAGTGATGTGTGATAGTAGTGGTGATGTTTGATAGTAGTGGTAATGTGTGATAGTAGTAGTAGTGGTGATGTGTAATAGTAGTAGTGGTGATGTGTGATGGTAGTAGTGGTGATATGTGATAGTAGTGGTGATGTGTGATAGTAGTAGTGGTGATGTGTGATGGTAGTAGTGGTGATGTGTGATAGTAGTGGTGATGTGTGATAGTAGTGGTGATGTGTGATGGTAGTAGTGGTGATGTGTGATAGTAGTGGTGATGTGTGATAATAGTAGTAGTGATGGTGATGTGTGATATTAGTAGTGGTGATGTGTGATGGTAGTAGTGGTGATGGGTGATAGTAGTGGTGATGTGTGATAGTAGTGGTGATATGTGATAGTAGTAGTAGTGGTGATGTGTGATAGTAGTGGTGATGTGTGATAATAGTAGTAGTGATGGCGATGTGTGATAGTAGTAGTGGTGATGTGTGATAGTAGTAGTAGTAGCGATGGTGATGTGTGATGTTAGTAGTGGTGGTGATGTGTGATGTTAGTAGTGGTGGTGATGTGTGATGGTAGTAGTGGTGGTGATGTGTGATGGTAGTAGTGGTGGTGATGTGTGATGGTAGTAGTGGTGGTGATGTGTGATGGTAGTAGTGGTGGTGATGTGTGGTGATGTGTGATCGGTAGTGGTGGTTGTGATGTGTGGTGGTAGTAGTAGTGGTGGTGGCTTATGTGTTATAATAGTATTTCAAATTATTGTTTGACTTTCTTAAATGTCCTTTATGGTAATATAATGCTTTGGCTTGGATAAAGATAATCGTAATATATACTGTATGGTACTAAAAACTAACGCAAATTAATGTAACACCAAATTCTCTATTTTGCTAAAGATTCATGTATTTTACTGTAATATTATACTATGTCTGATAATAACAGTAAATGTGTGTTAGATTCTGATAACAAAATTCACTTGGTATAATAAATAAAGTATATATTTTTTATTACAAGTTATATGAATAGTATAAGTGTGTGGTGCAAGTGGAGACAGCATTTTCCTCCTGTCCCTTGGATCGCACCCCAGTTCACCCAATTATGAAAAGGTAAGGTACTTAATTTAACAGTTGGTAAAATGAAGGTGATCGAGTGCAGTGCCTCCTTATTTATCAGGAAAATGAGGCATAATTTACTGTGTGCTGAATCCATATTGTCCAAAATGAGCTCTGGGGCATACGGAAGCATTTCTAACCTGTATGTAATGCAAGTCTTGTATGTGTTATTATAGACTAATATGTGTTTTTTTTTCTTCCTTCAGGTGAGTGCTGAACCACAACAGCAGTGTCACCAAGGTTTGTATCATTTGTGCTTGGACGTTGGCAACACTGACTCTGATATATCCGGCGATGGTGTGAGTAAGTAGTGTGTGGTTGTGTTTGTTTATCTATCTGGTTGTGTTTTTTTTATTTGTTTGTGTGTTTGTTTATATATATGTTTGTGTGTGTTTGTGACTCCGGCGTCCATGCTGCCCCCATCCACAAAGCCGCTCTAATTTACATGTTCAATCTTGGTGCCGGACCAGAAATTCCGATAATATGGAATTCGGCAAATGTGATTCTTCGGTTGAGCCCAAATTCTCGTTTTTACGGATGAGGAGAGAAGAGAGGTAAGAAGGAGAGGAGGTGGAGGACGAAATGGGGGATAGAAGTTAGAAAGGGGGGGAGGGAGAGGAGAGAGCAGGGCGAGGAAGAAAAAGGGGAGAGGAGGAGGACGGAGAAGAGTGCAGAATGAGAAGGAGGGGAGAGAAGAGAAACGTTGCAGAGGACAGAGAGGAAGAGAAGTGGGAAAATGAGGAGGAAGCAGAAAGGTAAAAATGTGAACGAGGAGAGCACAAGGAAGGTGAGGGGACAGGAGAGAGAAGAGCAAGAAAAGAGAAGTGGAGGAGAGGATAGGAGAGAGAAGAGGAGGGCATAGAAAGGAAAGGAGGGTAAGAACGTGATCGAGTGAGGAGAGACGGAGAGATGAGAAAGAAGGGGAGAATGGGAGGGGGAAGAGAAGTGGGAGTGGGAGGAAGGAAGGAAGAAAGAGATGAAGGGACAATGGGAAGCGGAAAGGGAAGGGGAGAGGAGAGGGAAAGAAAGGGGGTTAGTGGGAGGAAAGGAAGGACGGAGAATCTTTTGTATTTGCATTATGGAACGGCATATGAATGTTTTGTGTATGATGCCGGACACCGCTGAGCCTGGGGGGGGGGGGTGTAGGTGGTTGTGGGAGGGACGGTGTGGTTATTGAAGGGTGGGAGAAGGGTCACGTGGTTGGGAGAAGAGTAGTAACATAGTTGTGGAAGAGACGTCGTGGTTGTGAAAAGGGTGTCGTGGATGTGGAAGAGACGGCGTGGTTTGTCACACGAAGGAATTTTTAGTTGACGTGAGGGCGTGATTGTGAAGACAAATAGTGGCGTGGTTGTAGACGAATGTAGTGCTTAAGTGAGAGTTGGGTCTTGGACCATGAGTAGGGCATCGCTCGTTGTTGGCTTGTAAGGGGTGTGAGGAAGGGCTACGTGGTTGGCAAGGGTGAGTGATTCGGGGAACCAGATCTAACGAAGAGGCGGGGAGGCGTGGTTGGGGAGAGAGAGTAAGGAAGGGGAACGAACGTAGTCTAACGAAGGGGTGAGAGGCGAGGAGGCTTGGCTTTGATGTGCCTTCGACTTTGATGTAATTTGTTCGTACATTGATGAGATTTATTCTGATCCGCCGAAGCGCTCACCAACTCTTGGAGCTGCAGATTACTCCGCTAAGTCCTTCACGAAATCCTGTCTATGTCTGTCTGTCTGTCTGTCTGTGCAGTCGTAGTCTTAAGGAGGGGCAATATGTGTGTCTTGTCACTCCCTCGTGTTGGAGGGTTGACTTTTTGTCTGTCTCTGTTCTTGCATTGTGTAGGAGACCACTCTGGCTGCCAGTACTTCTTGGTGGAAGACCGGTAGTCTGCCTGTCTGATCATTCATGTTGTAACAAGGCCGACTGTCTCATTATTTTCCTTGTTGTAGGAGGACCGTCTGCCTCTGTGTTCGTATATAGGAGCCAAAGATGTGCCCGCCCTGGATGTTGACGGGTCGACTGTACTTCCAGTGGTTTTAGAAGAGGCGCATCAGACCCCTGTGGTAATTTTAACTTTGCTGTGCCGCCTCTTCAACTTCTCCACCTTCCAGGATGTGGTCATAAGCTCAACCAGTTTTCGAAGAACAAGTGAACCCCGCCGAGCCTTCCACTTACCGCCATGTTGTTGTTGTTACCGCAGGTTTATGGAACTTATTTACTGTCGGATTATTTTTCATCCTGGATGTCAGCGGCTCCAGTCATGTCACGAGTACAGCTTTGGACAGACCCGGTCGAAAGGTGATCTCTCGCATATCTTCCACAGTCGATCCTTCTTGAGAAGCTTTGTTGACTCCTTCGCTCTGTATTCCTCTAATTCCTGACATGAGTGAGGTATAAAACCTACTTATCATTTACCTTCTCTGCTCTCAAAGTTACCCTCGTTTGTTATCTTATCTAAACTTGATCTTATCTGACAGCTTCATTTGTGTTTCATTGCAAAGTCTACTTATATAACTTATCCTGTCAAAAGTGGTGTTCCACAGGGCACTGTTTTGTGCCTTACTCTCTCTGTGCTCTCAGTCAGTAACCTTCTATCCTGTACTATGAATCAGGTCATTCATACATAAGCGACTTCTTCACAACACAATTTCTGCCATTATCCTAACCAGAACCCCTCCAACATAGCTCCGCCACACAAGCACTCCTTTCATAAATCTAATATCCACCATCACTACTCCAACACCAGCACAAATCGCTGTGCCACAAGGACGCGTCTTCCCCAGCTGTAGTGAGCTGCCCACTCCACATTATAGCAGTAACCAAGATGAGTCATGGTGTTCATAAACCAACTGTGGCGATGAACGGATGACGCGAGGACGACCACCCGAGGGCCACCTGGAGCCTCAGTCTCCACACACACATGTTTCACCCAATCCCTTCAGTCATCTTCTTTACTGCCATACATCCCTTAACCTTACAAAATCATCCCTAAGTTATTTCCCTCCCTCAGGACACCGCTCGTCTCTCACCCCCCACACACTTCTCCTCCTCTCTAATTCCTCCTCTCCAGTCTCTCCCTTTCTTGTTCAATAGACACACAGTAATCCTCGCCTTTAAGTCCGCCACAAACAATGGTCCTCAGGTTTTCTCATCCAAACGACAGTGTTTGGTTTCTGTAAATGGAACGATGCTGTTCTGTAATATCCCAAGTCTTTGTCCGTCGGCAGCGTCAGCAGGTGCAGCCAGGCACCGCCGCGCTCTGGCTAACGATGGATTCTGAGGGTCATCAGCGTAAGATATCGTAAAAGTGCAGCTTTGAGTCTCTAGAGTCTAGACGGTGACCACGTCGAGGGCGCCTATACCACTTAGTCTCTCTCTCCCACATTTTTACGTCAGAATTCTTTATGTCAGTTACGCTCGAAGTGTTTGGTGGGAGAATCTGAGTGGATGTTTCTACTAAATGTTTACAAGCGTCCACGCGTGGGGCGAGGATGGGTTGGGCGGGGTGCTGGTGATCCATCATATGGTAGACACAGCTGACCTCCGCCTCCAGTCCCACCGTCGTGTGGCACTGTACAGCAGCAGCAGCGTGACAGACGACCAGTCATAGTTCACCGCCATGCACCACCAGTCACACTGGAACGCACCGGTTAGCTGTCAGGGCCGCGACCTTCTCTGTCGACCCTCGGTAGCAGCCTCAGCCGGCAGAATTATTTCCTCATATGGCCATAGTGACGGTAATCAGCTGTGTTGCCCGGGGCGGTCCAGCTGGCGGTTGTGGGGCCTCACAATACCCTGCCTTGCCTCCTCCAGTTGTTGCTCCTACTTCATGTTCTCTGTTGCCCGGATGTGACTGTTAATGGCACTGCCAGTGTGAGGTGTTGTGGTAGAAGGTGGTGGGCGTGTGGGCGTGGGCAGGAGTCTCGGGTACTTTACAGGGGCAAGCTGATCTCGTCAGACGGGTTACATGACCAGGCTGCAGAAGAATCTCACTGTCTTCTTGCCATCTCGCGCTTCTACATTACTCGTTTAACCCCGCAACTGTGACTGGAGAGACACTAATGCATAAAGGGTTGGATATATTCGTGTTACGAGTTGGAGCAGCGTGGACGAAGTGGTGGCGGAGGAGGAGCCTGTCGGAGGTGTAGCTGCTTAACAGAATCTGTGGCAGCAAACGGCGCCTGTGTTGCTAACCTGGCGAGCTGCTGCCATGAGCCCCGCCACACCGGTTTACTTGTTCTTCACATTACTTGCTGTTGAGAGGATTTTTTCCGTGATCCAGATTTTTTTCGGTGTTGAGGTTATCTTGAAGGTGAAAGCAGACTCGAGTCACGTGACTGTCAATGTTTTTGTCAACATTTAATCGACTTTTTTGCTAAAATATTCGTGTTGTAGTGTAAACAAGTTGTCGTCCGGGGAGCTGTGTATAATAGTGTTGGAGGGGGGGGGGATATGAAGGTCAAGACGCACTGAAGGTCACAAGGAGAACATGGCTGCCGTGACCTTAAGGACAGGTAGAGCACCACCCACCCACCCACTGCGCCACACTGCCATATGTTTATCAATAATATCACACCGTTCCAGTTACAGCCTCCGTCTACATACTGTACATGCTTCATTAAGGCCGGTCACCACCTGCTCTGCCTTCACCTTTCCACCAGCTGCCACAACATGCCTTGACCTGCCCACCACCTGCCTTCCCTGCCACCACCATCACCACTACCCCACCACAGTCCATCACCTACCCTACCACCACCACCACCACCACCACCACCACATTCCTTCACCTGCCCACCACCTGCCTTCCCTGCCACCACCATCACCACTACCCCACCACATTCCATCACCTACCCTCCTACCACCACCACCACCACCACATTCCTTCACCTGCCCACCACCGCCTACCAGAGTTCACCATCGCCTTGACTTTCTCTACAGACTTGACCTGCTCACCGCACCAGCCATCCCCATCACCACCCCCTGACTCACTACCTCACCCCTCTGCCCTGCCACCCCCTGCCCTGCCACCCTATGCCCTGCCACCCCTGCCTGACTGCCACCCCTGCCTGACTGCCTCAAAAATATTGTTATACCATGTAGATTGACACAAATGATTGGGAATTGCAGACATTAAACCTTGGATGAGAAATAATAGTTGATCAGAAAAGAAACCACGACCGTCTTAGGGAATCAAACGAGTGGTGGAGGTATTTTGATACATGATGATCTCTTTATCAGTGCTTCGTATCATCAGGGCATGGAGAGAGAGTTTCGTCCTGATCTACGTTCATGACAGCAAAACCTTTATCATTGCTTAAGATCATCATGACTTAGAGAGATTTTTGCACTTGCATGATTTTTTTTTCTACATTCCGTAATATTAAAACTAGTCTCTCCTATACGGCTTGCAGGCACACCAGAATCGGGGAAATATATGTGTGTGGTATTGGTTATGTTTGTATATGAGAGGCAGAGGTTTGAAATACGACCACAGCCTCCGATATTCTGCCCCAAAATATTTCTGGTGTTTCGGGACCAACGAGCATGATGTGAGGCTTGTATCGCAGTTCACCTATATTGTTCCCGACCAAAACAGCAAGTTCTTGGGGTATTATTTTTTTTTGTTATGCAAGAGATTTAAGGTTGTTTTAAGGTGAAGGGAGGGGGGAGGTGTGGATAGCGAGGAGAATGGTGTAGTGGAGAGCATTTGCAAACCTTTGTCAGTGTTTGGGATGGTGAGTGGATATGAGAGAGAGAGAGAGAGAGAGAGAGAGAGAGAGAGAGAGAGAGAGAGAGAGAGATTACAACAAGAAGAAGCAGAATGGTTGATAAAGGAGGAGGTGGAGGTGGGGGAGGGGAGATGGAGGAACGTGTTAAGAGTCAGGGAAAACCCAAGGTGAAGGGGGTAAGAGAAGTGGTTCTCCTGAGGGAGGCGCGGCCGGGATCACGCCCCCTACTGAACTCCTCTAACCCCCGCTGACCAGCTTGACCGCCTTCTCCCCCTCACCACAAGTAGGAGAGAGAGGAAGGGGGGGGGGGGTTATACACAACCACGCCCGTGTTACCACAACAGTGTTAGTATAGAGCATAGATTTGTCATATGTTAGAAGGTGTAGTGGGGGCGTGTTGTTTGTGTTGAGATGTGTGTTGAGGTGTTCATCACTTGTATGTGTACAGTTGAATGTTGTGTTGCATGTGTTGAGCTTTTGAGTGTGGTTTTGTTACGACGTGGGATAGGACCCAATAAGGATGGACCTGGTGATAGGACCCAATAAGGATGGAACCTGGTGATAGGACCCAATAAGGATGACCTGGTGATGGGACCCAATAAGGATGGACCTGGTGATGGGACCCAATAAGGATGGACCTGGTGATAGGACCCAATAAGGATGACCTGGTGATAGGACCCAATAAGGATGACCTGGTGATGGGACCCAATAAGGATGGACCTGGTGGTGGGACCCAATAAGGAGGACCTGGTGATGGGACCCACTAAGGATGACCTATAAGTAACGGCTCCCTCCCCTTCAACCTTCTGATCATTTGATATTTACTTTAGGTTGTGTCCGACCTGACTCGAGACGTCTTGGGTCTGACCGCGACGGGCCGAGGGTTTAATATGCCCGTCTGTAAACACTCCTCCTCCTCCTGCTACTCCTCCTCCTCCATCACCGCCTGTTCCTCCTCCTCCACTGCCCCTTCCTCCTCCACCGCCTCTTCCTCCTCCTCCTTCTCCACCACCAACATCTTCTCATCCTATAACTCCTCCTCCACTACCACCTCTTCCTTCTCCTCCCCCTCCCCCCTCCTCCATCACCACCATTTCCTCCTCCTCCTCCTCACTCACCATCTTCAAGAGGCATATTTTCTTCATTGTGTTATTGGCTGCGGACAATCAACTCATCAACCGGCCGGTTTTTCTGACCTGCCTGATGGATGGAGTCTTGTGTTTGTTTACTTATAGGGAAGCTTGAAGTTTTCGTTCTAACACACACACACACACACACACACACACACACACACACACACACACACACACACGTCACTGTGTTTTTCATGGGTCATTTTCTCTCCATTACATTATCATCACGCGCCTGAGACAAGCTCACTGATGAACAACGACGACCTGATGATGAAGTGATGTTGGAGGTGTGTGGGATTGTGATGTGTGGGATGTGTAGGTGTGTGGGATGTGTAGGTGTGTTTAGATGTGCAGGTGACTTGGTGTGTGGGTGTAGGTTTGAGGTGTGTGTGTGTGTGTAAGTTTGAGGTGTGGGGGATGTGGATGTGTGGGGGTGTGTTTGTAATTTATGAGATGTGGGTTGTAACTAAGTGTATACGTGTGGGTTTGTATATGTGTGGGGAGGATGTGGGTTTGGGGGTTCTTTCGTATGAATGGGTGATGTATTTGGATGTACAGATGTGAGAGTGTATGGGCGGATGGCAACTCACCCTAACCACCACCACCCCAAGCACCACCACCACCACACCCACCACCACCATCATCAACCCGCCCAACCCCCCCCCCTCCCCACCACCACTACCACACCACCCCCATACCTCTGATTTATATTCTCAATTTACCTGGGCACGCGAGACCTCCCCCCCCCCTCACCTTCCCTCCTAATCCCCCCCCTCACCTTCCCTCCTAATCCCCCCCCCCTCCCCTTCCCTGCCACCACCATCTCCTTTATTAATGTGCAGTTGCATGTAGTTGTAACGGGAGGGGGGGGGAGGGGGAATTACCGTGCTTGCTCCTCTCTGCCGCTACGGAGACGCTACTGATGGTTTATGGTTCATGGTGATTAGTTATCCGATTTTAGTTTTGTAATTGGAGTAAAGGAAATTTTTTTTGAGAGAGAGTGAGTGAGGCCTAGGAGCTGTTTGTGTGTGTGGGGGGGGGGGGGCATAAATTCTGCCACCAACAACGAGAGAAGTTGGTGATAGTTATTTTGTAATGTAGACGTGAAGAGTGTAACGAGGCGGGAGAGGAGGAGAAAGAGGGAGGGAAAGTAGAGCAGAAGGGGGAGGAAGGAAGAGGGTAGGGAAAGTAGTGGTGGGTGATGGAGGAGGAAGAGGGAGGGCAGAGAGGAGGGAAGGAAGGTAGAGAAGGGAGAGGGAGGGAAGGTAGTGGAGAAGGAGGGAGAGGCGCCAGGGAGACAAGGCTCACACAATGTCTTCGTTTGTGTTCAGTTCATTGACTCGGATTCTTCAAGGTTCTAAAGTTAATTTTTGTTGTTCGCCTCAACTCGAGAATAAGAAGACCTAACCTAACCTAACCAATCCTATCCTAACCCATCCTAACCTATCAAGATACGTTCACTTCTTATTTCTCATTTTAAGTGAAGCATTAATCGTACGAACCTTAGTGAATCCTCTGTTTAGGCCTTGAGATGGTGGTGGTCAGGAGGAGGAGATGGGGAGGAAGGGGGAGGAAGATGGAGGAGGAGGAGGAAGATGGAGGAGGGGGGGGGAGAGATTTATGTTGGTCATGCAGTCATTTACACTTTGTCTCGCCAACAGTTAAAAGATACATCCTAGAATAAGGCTCAGGTATAATCCAGGACCCACCTACCCACCTGTCCAACCCCACCCACCCTCCTACCCACCTGTTCAAACCCACCCACCCACCTACCCAACTACCTGATCAAACCCCCACTCACCTGCCCACCCACCCACCCACCTGTTCAAACCCACCCACCCACCTACCCAACTACCTGATCAAACCCCCACTCACCTGCCCACCCACCCACCCACCTGCCTAACCCTACTCCTGCGTGTCAGAGCGACCCTGGCCCGCTATACGTCATTATAAAATAGCTCCGTTATTAAGCTGTGAGATTTATTGTTAACATGAATCACGGTTAATTGATGCAAAACGCCCTTCATTTTTCTAATTATTCTAATTATGATTTGTGACTACCTGTATTAGGCTTTGCTATTTTTACTGTGCAGTGCCGTACCATATCTCTCTCTCTCTCTCTCTCTCTCTCTCTCTCTCTCTCTCTCTCTCTCTCTCTCTCTCTCTCTCTCTCTCTCTCTCTCTCTCTCTCACATACTTAGCACACACTTAAGATCTGACCCTAATAAATGAGCCAAGATACTACGACCTGACCTTAAGACACAGACACTAAGACAAGACACAGACACTAAGACAAGACACTAGGGAAGACAGACACAGACACTAAGGACTCACTCAGCTATGAATCATCGCCATAAGAAAACAAGTGAAGGAAAGGAAAGGAGAATCTCCCCAGACACAAAGTTGTAAAGTTTTCTCAACCTCTGGCGGCACCACTGTGTTGTTGTATTGAATTACACACACACACACACACACACACACACACACACACACACACACACACACACACACCAAAGGTAACCATTAACAATAGTGATCACGGTTTGTTTATTTATCTCCGCCATGGCAACTTTTCAATATTTCCTTAGCAACTGGTTAAATTTATTCGTGTGTGTGTGTGTGTGTGTGTGTGTGTGTGTGTGTGTGTGTGTGTGTGTGTGTGTGTTGAGTAACTTGGTGCCCTGGTCAACCGCTCAGTGTTCACATACCTTCCTCACAGCGTCACCACTATTACCAGCACCTGTGGAGGGCCCAGGGGGAGGCAGGCAGGTCAAGAGAGGTGAAGATGGTGGTGATGGTGGAGAGGGGGAGATGGAGGTTCAGAGGAGGAGGAGGTAGAGGTTAGGAGTGGAATCTTGAGGTTAGCAGGAGGAGGAGGTTGGAGGGAGTAGTGATGGCGGCTTGGTCACCAACACCCAGAGCCAAGCGAGTCATGACCGGCGCCTGATGCAGGTATGTCGGCGGCGACGGCAACAGCGGCGGACATGCCAGGGTGGCGGGGGGTGACTGAAGGCTCGGAGGAGGTGATAGGGCTGGCGGCATCTTGACTCCTCGTCGTCGCCAAGGTTTTGATGTACACTGACTCTGCTTACTGGCGTTTCCGAATCTCTCTCCTCAGTCAATATCTTCAAACTTCATTTTTAACCTCAAGTTTTTATATTGCCCTTTAGAAAACACATATGGGTTTGACTGTGTGTGTGTGTGTGACATTTCTAAGAACGTAATAATTATACCTTCTTGTGTTCTCGTATCAAAATTGTTCTCTAAGATCCTTGTGTGATGATTGTTGGATAATAAATTGAAGTTTGGTGACGTTACGGTGAGTCAGCTGAGGGTGTTGTTATTTTTATCTTCTTCGATATTTTCATGTTTCAATTCCTTTATTTTATTTCCTCCTCCTCCTCTTTTTTCCTCTGTGTGTTGTTTATCTGCTGCAGAGGTGGGTGAAGGAGGGGGTCCAACGCCCACGGTGTCTCAAGAGGCAAGGAAGGAAGTGTCCTGTAGGGGGGGGTGAAGGAGGAAAGGAGGGGGGGGGGGCTGGCAGGACGCTGCTTGTGGCGCTGTGCTGGAGAATTACGATGAGATTATACTTAGAGGAGGAGAGGAAATAAGAGAGGAGGAAGAGGAGGAGAAAGGGAGGAATAGTGGGAAAAGGAAGGAATGTTGAAAGTGAAGAAAAAGAAAACAAGAGAAAATGAAGAAATAGAGGTAAAGAAGGGCGGAAAGGAGGAGGAAAAGTTTGGCGAAGGCGGAAAGAAGAAAAAAAGAGGAGGTGGAGGATGAGAAAGATGAGGAGGAGGAGGAGGAAGAGAAGGGTGAGGAGGAGGAAGAGGAGGAGAGAACATGGGGAGGATGCTTCTGTGGATCTGGGGAGAAACAGAGCAAGAAAGGGGAAGGGCCCACTGGGGGGGGGGGGGGGGGTTGAGGGGAAGGCAAGGAGGAGAGAGAAGTGTTGCTGTATTGTTGATGGGAGAGTGTACTGGGGTGAGGGGAGGAAGGAGAGGGGAGGTTGATGCTGTGTCTTGGGGTGAGGGGAGGCTTGTGCTGTGTCTTGGGGTGAGAGTGGGGTGAGGGGAGGAAGGAGATGGGAGGTTGATGCTCTGTCTTGGGGTGAGGGGAGGCTTGTGCTGTGTCTTGGGGTGAGGGGAGTTTAGTGTTGTGTGCTGGAGAGGGGAGATTATGTCTTAAGTCATACAGGGAGATGGGAATGAGTAATAAAATGAAGGAAAAAGATGGGTGGTAGAGAAGAGAGGAAGATTGAAGAATAATATTGGGGAAGGGGAAGAGATGGGAAAGGGAGGTAGTGGGAAGGGAGGGAATGGGGAAAGATTGAGTTGAGGGAGGAAGGGGAAAATAAGCGTGGAAGAAATGAAAGGGGAGAAGACTGAAAAGGTAGTGGAAAGGGGAACCACTTAATACCAAGATTGTCGATGTCACAGAGGTTGTGGTGAGTGGGCGTCGTGGTACCCTGTATGGTGAGGGTACACTGTATGGTGAGATAAAGGTACACGGAAAGGGGATTAAAATGAGGAGAAAATGGAGTTAAGAAAAGGGTATTAAGGGAGGAAGATAACAAGAAGAATAACAACAACACCAAGAAGAAAAAGAAGCAAGAACAACAACAACATCAGCAATAAGAAGACCAAGAAGAAGAAACAACACCAAGAAGAAGAAGAAGAAGAAGAAGAAGACTTAGTTTATACACCCCCACATTCTGTCGGAGTAATATTGAGGTAACAGTGAGTGGCTTCAGTGTAGAGGAGGAGGAGGAGGGGGTAGTTGGTGGAGGTGGTGTAGGAGGAGAGTTGGATAGAGGAGGAGGAGGAGGAGAAGTGATGATAATGTTGGAAAGGAGTGGTGGTAGGACGGGGGGGGGGGGAAGACACGAGGAGAGGGAAGAGGTGTGAGAGAGAGAAGGGGAGGAGGAGGAGGAGGAAGAAGAGGAGGAGGAGGAGGAGGAGGGGTCAGGATGGTCAAGTGGCCGTTGGACCTCAATACTTCTGCGTTTATTTTCACATATGATATCACTTGTATGTGTTACCCGGTGCTAGGTGGGGAAGGGTGTGTTATAGTGTGTTAGGTCGGGGAGGGTGTGTTATAGTGTGTTAGGTCGTGTGTTTGTTGGTGGGGAGGCTGTGTTATAGTGTGTTAGGTGGGGGAGGGTGTGTTATAGTGTGTTAGGTGGGGGAGGGTGTGTTATAGTGTGTTAGGTGGGGGAGGGTGTGTTAGGTGGGGGAGGCTGTGTTATAGTGTGTTAGGTAGTTGAAGACAATTTCTGTAAAGCAAATGGTCTAGAGTCTAGACTCTAGGAGGTGGGAGGTGGCGTGAAGCAGGGGGGAGGGGGAGGGGGGGGGTGGGCAATACTTGGTAGCAAGTCTAGCGTGGCACTGTAAAGCACCGCCGTGTATTGTGCAGTATTGTCACTCTGCTTGGGGAGAGGGGAGAATAATGCTTGCTGTTTGCTTGCCTCCACGGCCTTGGCGGCAATGCTTTCAGAAATTCAGAGTGGAGTGAAAGCAACAACATTCATATTTTGACAGCCGTGAAACATCTGTCTTCCCTAAATAAAGAAGTTGTGTTTACTAGGAGTGTTTGTATATCTGTCTGGGGGAAAGCAAGAAAGTCACTTGTGAATCCGTGTTGTGAGCTGAGAAGCAACGTTACTAGTGTAGGGACAAGTACAGGTGTAGATAAGATAACCAACTACTGTACTTTTTGTTATGATTTCCTTGATGTTATGTGTTTGTTATTTGTTGTCTGGAGGAAAACCAGCCCACAGGTTATCAGTAAACATCTTCCCCGTGTCAATATATCACAGTCCAGGGTGCGGGGCCTCACACACAGCTGGTTAAGTAACAGTACTCGGAAAACTGCTACTGATTGTAAACAGAGAGGCAGTTAGTTGGGGGCTGGTGAGCGGAATGACCATCGTGGTGCCTTGAATTGAAGTCGTGTCGAGCCTGGTGATTGTGTGAGTGGTTGTTGCAGGTGGTTGGTGGTGGTGGTGGAGATTTGGTCGTAATGGTGGTGATGGTGGGGGGTTAGTGTGGATGATGGGTGGGTACAGATGGTATAGGGGGAGGTGTAATTTGGGGAGAGGAGAGGTGAGGTGAGGGATGATGTTGGTCATGACAGTGTTAGTGACGGCTGTAGGGACTGATGAGTGAGTGTGGATGGTGGTGGTGGTTGTGGTGGTGTAAGTGGCAGTGGCAGTAGGGAGAGTGATGATGAGTGAGTGTGGAAGTGACGCTTGTGGCAGTGGTCGCTGTGGCATGTGATAGGTGGGTTGCAGATGGTAGTGGTGCAGGAGTCGATGGGGGTATGACAGGGCATGGGGGGGGATGCAGATGGTAAAGAGGTGGGTATGAATGGTGATGACGGATGACAATGACCCACGAGGAGGTAGGGTATAAGGCCTCTACTACTGCCGGGGGAGGACGTGTGGCAGGGACCAGCAGGGGGCGGCAGGGACCACAGAGGATTAAATAAGTGGATGACGCCCGGGGATACAAATGGTGATGAAGGAGGTGCAGCTTGAGGGGGTGGTGGGGCAAGGACCACCGACGCGGCACTAAGTGTAGGGTATTTGCGATGACATGTGTGATGGCGGCGGCCCACCACCCTCCAACACCCTACAGGATGTTCTTACTTGGTCCAGCCCGCCTCAACATACTTCTTCTACTCTGCTACTTTGTTCATTTTATTTCTACCGCTACGCTGACCTGTGTGTGTGCGCGCGCGCGACTTCAGACAGGAACAAAGGTGTCGGCAACTTCCATTACTGACTTCAGTATGCAGACGACCTCACCCTTGTCGCTCACACTGAACGCGACCTACAGGAGATCCTGAACACCTACGCAGATGCGTATGCACACTTCGGCCTTGAGGTGAATGTACGTAAGACTCAGATTCTCTTTCAGCCTGCCCCTGGTTCAGCCACACCTCCACCATCCATCCAGCTTAGCGGTACTACCCTCTTTAATGTTCGGTATCTCGGCTCCCACCTGTCCACCACCGCGGACATCAATGAAGAGATTCAACATCGGATCAGATGTTTATTTCAAGCTTTTGGCAGACTCCGAAACCGTGTCTTCAGCTGTAAGGAGCCGAAATTATCTACAAAGTTGCACGTATATCGAGCGGTGGTCCTCACCACCCTGCTATTTGGCAGCAAGACATGGGTCACATACAGAAGGCACCTCAAGGCACTTGAAAACTTTCATCAACGTAGTCTACGTAGTTCGCTGGGAAGACAAGAGAACAAATGTCAATATTCTCGCTGACCATCTGTAGGAGCATCGAGGCTACCATTATCCATGAACAACTGCGTTGGACTGGTCATATTACCCGCATCGACGACAGTAGACTTCCAAAGCAGCTACTTTACAGTCACCTAACGAATAATAAACGTAACGCTGGCGGGCAACTGAAAAGGTATAAGGATAGTCTTAAGACAAACCTGAAAAAGTGCCAAATCGACCCCCTTACCTGGGAGACGATTATTCCACACCGTAATGCTTGGAGGAGCACCACACGAGAAGGTATCAATACTTTCTAGTTAGCCCGATTGCATACCGAGGCAAACAAGCACCAACGCCGGAAAGACGTCGCCGCCGTCCCTCCCGCACTAGATATAGCCCCCTACACGTGCAACATCTGTGGATGACTCTGCCGGTCCCGTTTCGGCCTCACTAGTCACCTCAGAACTCACCAACGAAGGTGACATCCTTCATAACTCATATCATTGTATCATAGCTGGATGATCGCCATACTTGATTCCGAGTGACAGCAAAGTAGTAGTGTGTAATTATAATAATAATAATAATAATTAACGGTTTATTGAAAGAGCTTGGCAGCCAGAAGGGTGAAAATATACAGTTACATATTTGGGGAATGGGTTTCGAATTACAAATAATATACAAGTAACATAAGTGATACAAATATGATATATAATAACTAGATGGGGAAAAGCTCAAACTACAGTGCATTTCAACATATTGACAGTGCAAGAAGTAGTATTTACTGGGAGTGAATACACTGGTTTATTACAAGCTATTGATAATTTTTACAATAGTTGGGACTGGGCTGTGTGTGAATGCGTGCGTGTGTTTGTGTGCAAATATAATATGTTGTTCATTTCTGATCTTTTTTGTATATAGACAATCTTTTTAACAATATCCTATACAGTTGCCTGTAGTAACACACACACATGGTATTTTACCGACTTGTTCCATGGTGTGTGCGGGGATATCACACACACACACACACACACACACACCAGTGACGTAGAGAAGTTGGCGCCTCACTGACACCAGCTGGCCAGATGAGGGAGGAAAAGAAGATGGACAAGATAGAAAATAATGGAACAGGAGAAACAAAAGTGTGTGTGTATGGTTGGGGTGTACGGATGTCTATATCTACACTCGTCTGTGTACATGGGAGGGGAGTGGGAGGTTGGAATGGGTGGGGGGACGGGGAATGGAGGGGGTGGGGATGGGAGTGGGAGGTTGGGAGGGGAGAGGAAGGTTGGGAGTGGATGAGAGGGAAGGGGGGTTTACTGTAATTGCAATAGAGGTGTATTTAGTTTCCAAATTCTCTTCCACAATAAAACAAAATATTTGATTGGGAAATTACTACGTTGTGGCAATGGTTATTTCAGTCCTCAATGATATTAAACAATAATGAATATGGTTACAATATTGCCATGAATATTAATTGTCAAAATGAAAGAGAGAATGTGAGCACGTAGAAAATTGCAATATTGGTTATATAAAACAGTGAAAAAAACACCGCATTTATAGGTGTGTGTGTGTGAGAGACGGTAAATTGTGTCACTCCGTGTTGAATAAGCGAAAACAATGCTTACAAACTTTCCGGGAAGTTGTTGAAATTTTTTTGGTGTCAGCAGCAAGAGTCAGGTCTCCTTTACTTGGCTGTTATGACACGTCCTAGAACCTGTGTGTGATGCCTGTAACGGGAGGGACGAGGGTGATATTGTTGGTAGTTGTGGTGTTGGCGATGTCACAAACAGTGTCTACCAGTGCTGGCAGTAGGGGGGGGGTCGTGTCTACCAGTGCTGGCAGGAGGGGGGCGTGTCTACCAATGCTGGCAGGACTCCAGTGCCGATCTTTCTGGGGGAAGAACTTGCAGGAGTAACGACTTGGTGTGTTTGTCAGGGTGATAAGGAAGACAGGAAGCGCGGCCCAGACTGATCTCTGCCTAGCCCAGGAAGGTTTAAATCTCCGTAAAACTCTCCCGCCGAACAACGTTTTAAATTTGTAAACCTGAGGCGGATGGAACGATCTATCTGGCTCCTTCCTGTAGTAGTTATGTTGAGTTCTGTATGCCTTGGCTCCTTCCTGCCCTGATGCTTCCTCCTTCTTTCTCTCCTACGATCCTTCTCCCATCCCTCCCTCCACCCTCTCTCCCTCCTTGCCTCCTTCCCTGCCTCTCTCCCTCCCTGGTACCACCCACCTTCTCTATCACGAGACTCTGCTACGGGCTACCAGGGATGAGCCCGGGACTACCAGGGAGGAGCGCGGGGCTACGTGGTAGTCTACGAGAAAAATCTTAAGGGGAAAAAGGGTGTACTTGACACCTCAGACGCTGTACATTTTTCCTCGGGTGTAATTTTGTCTTCAGGTGGCGAGAGGCTGAAGATGCTGTGATGCTGCAAGATGAAGGATGCTGTGATGCTGCAAGGTGAAGGATGCTCTGATGCTGCAAGGTGAAGGATGCTCTGATGCTGCAAGGTGAAGAATGCTGTTATGCTGCAAGGTGAAGGATGCTCTGATGCTGCAAGGTGAAGGATGCTGTGATGCTGCAAGATGTAGGATGCTGTGATGCTGCAAGGTGAAGGATGCTGTGATGCTGCAAGGTGAAGGATGCTCTGATGCTGCAAGGTGAAGGATACTGTGATGCTGCAAGGTGAAGGATGCTGTGATGCTGCAGGGTGAAGGATGCTGTGATGCTGCAAGGCGAAGGATGCTGTGATTCTGCAAGGTGAAGGATGCTGTGATTCTGCAAGGTGAAGGATACTGTGATGCTGCAAGGTGTAGGATGCTGTGATGCTGCAAGGTGAAGGATGCTGTGACTTGACGAGCTAAATTGCGATAACTTAACACTTTTATTTCGCGATAAAAAAGAGCTCAATTAACACTGCACGTTGAGGCAAAATATGTGTTTAATTTGAGAGTTTTCCAGCTCTTTTGTCTAAGATGATAATGTTTCTTTTTGTATATTAAAGTAATTTAAGGTTTTCGATGTAATTATTATTTTTTATGTGTAAGAAAGATGAAGTGGGAGGCAGGTGTTGAAAAATGGGCGGCTAAGTGGAAGTAATGAGGGTGTGTAGGTGGGGGGGGGGGGGTGGTTGGGTAGAAGGAGGGTGGGAGGAGAGGAGGTGGAAGGGTGGTGGGTGGGAGGGAGGGAAGGTGGTGCCTCCTTTAATCTAGTTGTGGATAAATTATATAACGCTAAATACCAGACTAAAACGCTCACACACACACACACACACACACACAGAGCTTAAACTGAGATAAGTTTTTTTTGAAAGCTCACCCGTAATTCACATATGTTTCACTATCCAGTCATTAGAACCTTTTCGAAACACCTTTCTGCACTGTGAGTGTTTACACACTACTGTAGGCGGACTCAAGGCCAGCCGGCACAGGCACAGCGGGATGCCTGCTTATAGAGAAGGACGGCTGGCGTGTTTAAATGTGTTGTAATTATGTGTGGCAGACGTTATACACACAAGACCCAAACATTTGTGTCTTTCTGTTGGAACGTGTGTGTTATGGGCGTGGGCGTTCATATGTGGGCTGCCTTTATGCTATATTGCTTCAAGTGATCTTACTGTGTGATGGCTGCAAGCATTAATTAAGACTTAATCTGAGTATTACAACATTAACTAAGGAGCAGATTGTAATATGGGCGAGGGAACACATTATCACCTCTTGTGTTATGCTGTTATTCTGTTACCTGGAGATGTTCTGTATACATGTGGGAGTTCATGTACGTGTGAGGCAGACAGTTGGTGATGTGTGTGTGTGTGTACATACATCTCTCCCTCTCTCTCTCTATGTTTAATGAGTGTGTGTGTGTGTGTGTGTGTGTGTGAAGAAGACCTGATTGAGGCTGTAGGGTCACGCAATGTAAGTCAATAAGGTTTCTTAATTTTCGTAAGAGTAATCGTTCTCGTATTTGGATATGACATCATTAAAGGAATAAAATAACTTTCCCCTTGTAACCTCCCTTAACTTACGTGGTAATAACTAACAGGAATTCCCCCATGGAGTGAGCTTAACTTAATACTAGTACTTTCTTCTATTAATAATTAATGATATTATTCGTTTAAGAATTTAATTAATTTAATCTGCTTATTAATCATACCTCATACCCTGTTACAAAATTAATACGTAAATACAGCCTCATTACAGCTTAATTCATGTAACGTTACCTGTACCTGATGCCCTTCACCTTACCTGTCGCCACTCACCTGATGTTTAGGTTCTGGGGACGTTGAGTGTCAGAAGAGTAACAACTGGGTGCTTAGTTGTACAGTAAGGATGGGTCATCAACCTCAGAACTGTGTTGCATGTTGAGTGGGTGAGAAACAGAACCAGGTGTTGAGACATACCGCAGGTGTTTACACTACTGGCGTCAGCTGTTTTGAGAGGTTGCTGACGTTTTCACAGGTGTCAGCAGTATGATGTCAGCTCCAGGCAGGTAAAACACAGTGTTCATGATTGTGTGTTTTTGTTAAGATAGTTTTTTTAAGTGTGTGTGTGTGTGGGGGGGGGGGGGGGGGTGGAGTACGTGTATGAGGACCAAGGAAAAAATATTTAAGTTTTACAGTGAGTGTTTACTGTCCCCGACCCTCGTGCTGGTGAGACTGGACGTGATGGAGGTCGGGAGTCGGTAGTAGGAAGTCGGGGGTCGGGAGTAGGAAGTCGGGGGTCGGGAGTAGGAAGTAGGAAGTCGGTGTGTGTGTGTGTGTGAAAGAGAGCATACATATATTCTCCAGCTTTAAATTTAACATAGTGATGCAGTGCTGTGGTCTAGTGGATATAGTGCTTGCATCCCTGTCCTTAGGGTCGACGGTTCGCGTCCAGTCGACCCAGTTGTGAATAAACAACTGACTTTACGTTTGGGAAAATGAAAGCGGTCGAGTACAGTGCCGGAAATAGAACCCCCTTTTTTTTTTTTTTTTTACCATTTTCACTGATATTCGTGTATTATGATGCTACCTTCCTGACGACTGCACTACACTACACTACACTACACTACACACAGGACATAAACTCTACCTGTATAAAAGTGAAAAAAAAAATCATCAAGGAAGAATAATACTTTATGGTGGTAAGAAACGGTAGGGATGAAAGGAAGGGGGAGGGAAGGGGAGTTGAGTTGATAAAAGAGAGAGAGAGAGAGATGAAAGAGTAAAGAGCTACCATATGAGGCCTTCTTTTCCCTTCCTCTTTCCTCCACTGCCCCTGTCTTTATTTACTTATTTATTTATTTCTCTTCCTCTTCTACCTCTTTTTTCCCCAACCAACTTCCCTTACCCCCCAGTACGTTATATCTCAATAAATAAGTCAATAAACTAATGACCCTGATAATGTCAACTAACATTGTGGCGACACGTGTAATCCTCCGCCCTGGTTGTGTTGCTGACCAAATCACCCAACAGGTACTGTATGAGTGAGGTAAAAAGGAGCGAGATAATGATGTTTTTATCAGAGCTAATGAGGACGCTACCAAAGTTTCCCTTTTAGTGTTGACGTTATTTTAATTTATATAGCTATTTAATGGTATGTTTTCATTTAGTGTTGTTATGTTATAAGCACTTTAGCGTCTAGGGTCTTTAAGCGCCTGATATTAAGTCTTGGCCTCTATTTTAAACAACAGCTTTAGAAAATTAATGAAGATGTTGTATCTTATATCATGTTCATGCATAGAAGATGAGGAGGGTGAGACCACACACACGTCTTTACGGTCTTGTGTTAGATAATATGACAGAACTGACGAAGGATTTAGACAACCTGGCTGAGACAACAGGAGTCGCAGTGTTCATATTGAAATACATTGGATCTATCGGTAAATATACTTCTAAGTGCTTAGTGTTACTTGGGGCGAGTGTTACGTTACATTCTCCTCCTCCAAAGGAACGTGGAAGAAGAAAGCACCTGGGTGTCTCTCCTCACTCATGGCACCACGATTATGGCTGAAACGACTGATGGAAATTACCCCTTGAAATTCCTTAGGGTAACTGGATGAGTTGTCTTATCCATGGTTACGGGAGAGAGAGGGGGAGGACGGGAGGAAGGGGAATGGGGTGGAGGAGGGGGAGGAAAAAGAAGAAAGGGAGTAAGAGGAGGAGGACGGGAGGAGGGGAAATGGGGTGGAGGAGGACGAGGAAAAAGAAGAAAGGGAGGAGGAGGAGGCAAGTAAAAGTACCGGAAGCAATCCCGCGAACCCAGACAGGCAGGCAGGCGGTGGGTGGGGGGGGGGGGGGGTTCTTCACTCCTCCAGCACCCAGCAGCAAACCCAAATTTTTGCCACTGTAATTTTTCAGGTCTGGCAACGGGGCCTGGCAGGTCTTTTGAACGGTCCAAGATCAGACGCGGCCCGGTCCAGCAGCTCGCCTGGGAGTGCCAATACTCTTTTTATTCCGCCGGCTGGTCTCTCAGATCTCCCCGCACCGCTGCACTTTACATAAGGATGGCTTCTTGACGGGCGGTGTCCACTGTTTCATATGGTGAGGCTACGGTGAGGGAGATGGTGTGGCTATGGTGAGGGAGATGGTGTGGCTACGGTGAGGGAGATGGTGTGGTTATGGTGAGGGAGATGGTGTGGCTACGGTGAGGGAGATGGTGTGGCTATGGTGAGGGAGATGGTGTGGCTACGGTGAGGGAGATGGTGTGGTTATGGTGAGGGAGATGGTGTGGTTATGGTGAGGGAGATGGTGTGGCTATGGTGAGGGAGATGGTGTGGCTATGGTGAGGGAGATGGTGTGGCTATGGTGAGGGAGATGGTGTGGCTATGGTGAGGGAGATGGTGTGGTTATGGTGAGGGAGATGGTGTGGCTATGGTGAGGGAGATGGTGTGGCTATGGTGAGGGAGATGGTGTGGCTATGGTGAGGGAGATGGTGTGGCTACGGTGAGGGAGATGGTGTGGCTATGGTGAGGGAGATGGTGTGGCTATGGTGAGGGAGATGGTGTGGCTATGGCGAGGGAGATGGTGTGGCTATGGCGAGGGAGATGGTGTGGCTATGGCAAAGGTGACGATGTGGCTATGGTGAGGGAGATGGTGAGATGCAGTGAGGGAAATGGTGTGGCTATGGTGAGGGAGACGGTGTGGTGAGGTGATGGTGTGGCTACGGTGAGGGAGATGGTGCGGATGTGGTGAGAGAGATGGTGTGGATATGTCGAGGGTAACGGTGAAGGGGGGAGATGGTGTGGATAATGGTGTGGCTATGATGAGGGAGGTGGTGAGTAGGTATAGTGAGGGTGATGGTATGGTTATGGTAAGGGAGCCGGTGTGGCTATGGTTGTAGTGAGAGAAATGGTGTGGTTATAATAATAGAGATGGCGTGGACGATGGTGTGGCTATGGTGAGGGAAAGGGTGTGGATATGGTGAGGAGTAGAGGTATGGTGAGGGGAAATGATGCTGTGATTGGCTGGAATTGTGACACAGAAGAAGGTGCAGTTTACGTGAAAGATTATGTCAAGTTCAGTATCTCCTAACTGTCCAGAAGACCATGAACGATAAGGAGGAGGGGGCGTTTGAACCTCTCTCTCTCTCTCTCTCTCTCTCTCTCTCTCTCTCTCTCTCTCTCTCTCTCTCTCTCTCTCTCTCTCTGTGTGCATAATAAGTACAAACAACATTATATAAGGAAGAAGGGGAGGTAAGGCATGAAGGAGGAATGAGAAAGGAAGGAGGAACGGAGATGGAAAAGAAGGAAGGCTTAAAGAAAGAGAGGGTGGGAAAGAAGAAATGAGGGGGAGAAGGAGGAGGAAATAGGGAAGGAGTGAGGGAGGGAGGGGGGGGAGAAGAAAGAACGAAGGAATGGAGACGGAGGGAGGGAAAACGAAATGGAAGAAAGAAGGAAAGAGAGGGAGGGTGGAAGGAGGGGGGGGGGAAGGAAAGATGGAAAGGGAAGGAAGAGGGAAAGAAGGAAGGAGATAAAAAGAGATGAATGAACACGTCAGCTCCGCATTAGACGCTTCACAGAAAAAAAAAACATGAGAATAAATCTTGTCTTGGGAGGCATACGAGAGTGGAAGATGGAGGGAGGAAATGAAGTGTGGATGGTTGATGGGAGGGAGTGTGGATGGTTGATGGGAGGGAGTGTGGATGGTTAATGGGAGGGAGTGTGGATGGTTAATGGGAGGGAGTGTGGATGGTTGATAGGAGGGAGTGTGGATGGTTGATGGGAGGGAGTGTGGATGGTTAATGGGAGGGAGTGTGGGTGGTTAATGGGAGGGAGTGTGGATGGTTAATGGGAGGGAGTGTGGATGGTTGATAGGAGGGAGTGTGGATGGTTAATGGGAGGGAGTGTGGATGGTTGATGGGAGGGAGGGGGTATAGATGGTTGATGGGAATGTGGATGGTTGATGGGGTATAGTGTGGATTGGATGGTTGGTGGGAGGGAATGTGGATGGTTAATGGGAGGGAGTGTGGATGGTTGGTAGGAGATTACATAAACGTGGCAGTTACCAGAGCCTGTAGTGCAAAGTGACCCTACCAACGAGAGGTGTAACGGAAACTAAGATTTGAATTTGAATATTTAAAACACATAACCGTCGGCGAAAGAAACCCGACCACTAAGAAATGTAGAATCCACTCATACAGGGGAAAGCCATGCACCGATTGGTTCCTATTTTCCATGACGTCAGTTAATGCTATTGAGTTGGTTATTTATTATTAGTTTAGGTTAGGTTGACTTGGGTTAGGTTAAGTTGAGTTGGGTTAGGTTAGATTATGTTCGGTTAAGTAAGGTTTGGGGTGGGTTTGATTAGATTAAGTTAGGTTAGGTTAAGTAAGGTTGGGTTAAGTTAGGTTGGATTTGATTAGGTTAGGTTAGATTGATATGGTGATACAAGTGGTTACGTTACTGTGTGTGTGTGTGTGTGTGTGTGTGAGATGCTGTAGAAAGTGGGGTGGTGAAATGTAAACAGTGGGTAAAGTCCTGTTAAACAATATAAACAATGGGTAAAGTCTTAAACAATTCCTAACAAATATAAACAATATGTAAAGTCTTGGTATTATATTGTTTACTGTATACTTCCACTTACACAAGATGCCATTTTAGTTGACGAAGGACCAAGGTGAATGCAAATTGTTCTGATTGTCACACATTCAGTATAGTATAGACTGTCTCAAGCGACGACCTCTTCAGTGATGATTATCCCTACCGCCCGCCACCCCCCCCACCCTCCCACCACTCCCTCCTGCAGCGAGAAGCAGGATGTAGCAGAATTCCTCGTCTGGTCTCTCCAGCTCAGGGTATAGACTGTGTCAGCAACTCCTTCTGCAGTGTTCAGTGTATTGATTTGAAACTTGCCCCTGGTTTTGTATACATACAGGACCTGTGTTGTGGAGGGCCTTTTTTGTAGTAAGTCTTTGAGGATATGATAATTGTGGCCTTATATGTATGTTGTTCATTTTGATGACTACAAGTAAGTTAGATAAGATCAATACAATGACCCCCCACGGTAAGGTCAACTCAACACCTTCCCTCCTTGACTGGTTTCTGCGGCAGACTGTGACAACAAGTAAAAGCAATTTGTATTAAATCTTTTATTCCTTATTCTGTGATATATATATATATATATATATATATATATATATATATATATATATATATATATATATATATATATTGATAAAATTACACGGGAAAAGGGAAACAACGGAGCACCTTAGATTTCGTCTTTATTCAAGACATCTTCAGAGGCAACGTTTTCATTGTGGATCTACATGAAATATATATATATATATATATATATATTATATATATATATATATATATATATATATATATATATATATATATATATATATATATATATATAAAACCCCGACAAATGTGCCCGGGTAATTTCTAACTCTTCCTCTGTTATTATCCTAATGTGAAACTAAAACAATTACGGTACGTAAAGAAATTCCTGTTAAATGCTCTTGAGAAAAACTTGGGCCATATTACGTCTTCTCAAGGACCACTTTTAAATTTTTCTGATGCCGTAAGAAACTTAAAGTTAAAACGTAGGTGATAATGAGTAAATTTGGCGGCCAGGACACCTAGAGCTAAACTGTTGAGCCGCCGGTGTTTGAGGCTCTGTGGTTAAGAGCTGTGAGATCTGTACCATAATGACTGCAATAAGCACAGCTCTAATTGGCGGAGGTGTTGAGAGTGTGTTGTCGGAGATCATCCTGGGACTGAGACTGTTGTGTTGCAGTGTTAACGATAGGATCAACTCTTCCTGCCAGGCGTCCGGGAAGGAGTGATCAAGTTTATTTCCGTTACTAACCAGTCTATTATTGCATGACGTAGTGTGACACTGGGAGTATGTTGCCTTATACTATGTAACATGTTTAGTAATTCAATCAGTGTGTGGAAGGTGTCTTAAAGGTTGCTAGTTCTTGTCCAGGTGTTAATGGGTACCTAAATTTACAGTTGGGGAAATTGATTCAATAGAGTACAGTACAGACTACATTCCCATCGTTTATACCGGCAAAAGGTATCCGCACTGCCCTCAACGCACTGTCAAGTTTAAGGAACCCACTTTTACTTTTTTCAGTGTTGGGAGGAAGGTCAGACTGATTGGAAGTAATTAAGCCAAGAGTTGGAAATTTGATCTCATTAAGGGATTGTTAGAGCTGTGGGCCAGTAAAGTTTTATTAAGCCCTGTGGTGCATGATTATTGCGTGACGCTTCTTTGTGCTACTCAACTGTCATTTTGTACTGTACACTGTTGGTCGTTTCGTACTGTATATAGTTGATCGTTTCGTACTGTACGTAGTTGGTCGTTTCGTACTGTACATGTTGGTCGTTTCGTACTGTACACTGTTGGTCGTTTCGTACTGTACGTAGTTGGTCGTTTCGTACAGTACATAGTTGGTCGTTTCGTACAGTACATAGTTGGTCGTTTCGTATTGTACACAGCTGGTCGTTTGTACACACTTAAACCCCATAAATCGTTCCTTACACACTTCCAAAGTAATGGATTTCATGTGATAACTGTAAATTATTCTGACACAACAATGTAATATCACCTCACTTGACTTACCACGTTTTTAATGGTAATAATACACTCAAAAATAATGTTAATCTTATATTCAAAGCGACCGTGTTTACTGTGTGTAAAACTAGTGTGTAGCTTTTTTATATAATCTCTTTGGAAATATATTATGACAGACACTAGGAATCCAGGTGACAGGTTGATGGACTAATAGTACTTAAAACGCGACGGAACCTTACGAAATATGGATATGTTTTTGTTAGTATTGTTGCAACTTCTTGGACATGACAGTACATGTGGTAAAACTCTGGTTTCTTTTGTTACATCTTCAGGTATGTTAGCTTAGGTTAGAGTTGAGTACGTTAATAATGATGTTATACCCTTATCTTTTATATTATATTTAACTAAAATATAACACTGACATTATTGTCGTAATTATCCCTACAGTACATGATGATCTATAATGTGGCACAGTACGTGTTTGACCAGATATATAATGGTCGGGTCCTTGGCCCAGAGATGTCCAGCTCACATTAACTTGTTTAGGTCATGGTAGAATGTTGAGTCAGGCGACGTATAATGAGTTTTGTTAATTATATCAACAAAAACTCGAGATGGCCTTCAGTAATTATCATACCTCGACACACAACTACCACCACTAACCCCCACAACCGCCACTAACTCCCCACAACTGCCACTAACCCCCACAACTGCCGCTAACCTCCACAACCGCCGCTAACCTCCACAACCGCCGCTAACCTCCACAACCGCCTCCAACCGCCACAACCGCCACTAACCCCCACCTGGAGCTGAGATTTTAGTGTGGTAGAAGGCTCTTTCTGTCCGTCCGTCCGCGCGCCCGCCCGCCCGCCCGCCCGTCCGTCGTTAAGCTTAATAAACTTCATGGCCAAGGTCTCCATTGATCAACTTGCTTCTTTTTATTTATTTTTTAAACCTTTATTTTGGAGTTTTATTAATTATCCAGTATCGTGTTAGGCGTTTTAAAGCTGAAGTGTAAGACGTGGGTGGTGGATTTATTACATTCAACATCCTCTCCTCTCCTCTCTTCTCTTCTCTTCTCCGCACTTTTCTTTTCGCCTCTCTTTTCTCCTCTTCTATCCTCTCTTTTCTCCTCTTCTATCCTCTCTTTTCCTCTACTCTTTTATTCTTCTCTCCTCACCTCCACTCTCCTTTTCTATCCTCACCTCAACTCCAGGTTTTATTCTCTCTTTCTCGTATTTAGTTACTCTGCGGCCTTCAGAAATCAAGTGTGTGTGTGTGTGTGTGTGTGTGTGTGTGTGTGTGTGTGTGTGTGTTCACCTCCATTACGCGGTACACGATACTGTGAAACATTCGGATTGTATTTTTTGGTCACTTAGTTGTTGTTGACCAGAAGGGGAGTGAGGTGAAGGGAACGGGTTAAGTCATTATTCCGCTGTTGTTTTATTATGAGTGATATGGTGTGTAAAGTAATGGATGTATTTGGATATTGATAACGATAGTATAGAAATGTACACACACACACACAGACACACACACACACACACACACACACTACGCTTCCATTTAATGTTTGTTATGTCAAATACTAATGTAATTGTTTATTACGTAACTATTAATTCCCCTGTTTGTTTTATGTGTTTATGTACAGTATTAACACAGTTTTCTTGTTGCTACAGGTAAGCGATGGTCCAGCAGTGTGTGTGTGTGTGTGTGTGTCTTCAGGTGAGACAGGTGTTAACGTGTTACAGCATTACAGGTAAGTAACGTGTTTCTCATAGACCTTATTATCTTTTCTCCCCCTTTATAGTGTGTGTGTGTGTGTGTGTGTGTGTGTGTGTGTGTGTGTGACGTAGTAACAGATCAATAAGCTAGGGTAAAGTGGCCCCCGGCGTTCTTCACCCGCTGATTACTGCCCAACATTTTTACGTTGAACATCACAGACCCACGACCCCTCCGGCTCCCTTCATCCCGGCTCTCACTCTCTTCATCCCGGTTCCATCCACTCCCACCACTCCAGTTCTCTGTCTCCCTTCTGCCTTGTTCCTTCCACTCCTACTCTCTCCACTTTGGTATTTTGATTCCCTCTAGCACCCCCCCCCCCCATCACGTCATCAGAGAGCGTGAGGAGGGAGGAAAGTGAGGAGGAACAGTGAGAAAAAGGCTGCATGAGGGAAGAGAAGTGGATGGATGGATGAGGAAGAAGGATGAGATAGTGTGTGAGGAAGGAGTAGGAGGAACAGGCAGAATGGGGGAGAGGAAGAAAAGGGAAAAGGAAGACGAAGAAGTTGGAGTGAAACGGAGGTGTGGGCGTGGAACAAGAAGTAAGCGAGAAATGAGGAGGAAAGTGAAGGAGGAGGAGGGAGGAGGAAGATGAATCAGGAGGGGGCGGGAGAGGAAGGGGGGGGGGGTGAGTAGGGAGGTGTGGGCAAGGAATTATAATAAGCAGTAATGGTGTGCACTGTGGGGGGGGCTCTGCATACTCGTTACCCAGAGAGGACAATCGTCACTCACCCCGAATCCCCCCCTCCCCCTCTCTCCTCCTCTCCTCCTCTCCTCCTCCCCCTCTCTCCTCCTCTCCTCCTCCCCCCTCTCTCCTCCTCTCTCCTCCTCTCCTCTTCCCCCCTCTCTCCTCCTCTCCCCTCCTCTCCTTCTCTCCTCCTCTCCTCCTCCCCCCTCTCTCCTCCTCTCTCCTCCTCTCCTCCTCCCCCCTCTCTCCTCCTCTCCCCTCCTCTCCTTCTCTCCTCCTTCCTCCTTCTCTCCTCTCTCCTCCTGTCCTCTCTCCTCCTGTCCTCTCTCCTCCTCTCCTCTGTCAAAATATGATACAGACTTTCTCTCCTCTCGTTTCACCTTAATACAACCCATGTTGTATTGCTTCACTCACTATCATATTAATGTATATCAACTCCACTGTAAATATTTATATATTTATAATCTAAATATAAAATAAAATAAAATTAAAATAAATAAATAACGAAGTAATAATCGTGGTAACATTCTCATATGTTCTTACTAACAGCATGTTATGTGTACTCTTCCAGATGATACTAAATGTTACATAATACTTCCTTGAGATAAATGCACAGTATATAACAGGTGCCTGCAAGAGAGCTCAGGCTGTCAACTGGCTCAGCCATGTTAATATTGTTAATATTATGGACTCTGTATCGGTATTTTTCTGGCTAAATATACTGTTTAAATGTCAATATCAATACGTAACATAGCCACGCCCTACATAACATAGCCACGCCCTACATAACATAGCCAGCCCTATATAACATAGCCACGCCCTACATAACATAGCCAGGCCCTACATAACATAGCCAGGCCCTACATAACATAGCCAGGCCCTACATAACATAGCCACGCCCTACATAACATAGCCACGCCCTACATAACATAGCCACGCCCTACATTACATCACCACATCCCCATACCATTGCCATATCCTGAACCATTACTATACCTCACACGCCACCACCACACCCACACCCACCTCCCTTACATCACACCCACCTCCCTTACACCACACCCACCTACCTTACACCACACCCACCTCCCTTACACCACACCCACCTCCCTTACACCACACATCACACTTTCCACACCTACGTCTTCCTGCCCACTCCCCTCCCATGCAGCCTTTCCCTCTGCTCCTTTTCCATATTTTCCTCCCTGCCCACACACCCTTTTCCTTCCCCTTCCTCTCCATTGTCCTTTCCACCATCCATTCCTTCTCCCTCAGACGTTTTCCCTCCCCTACAAGTCCCACCCTTTTTCCCCATTCTCCCCCCTCCCCTCCCACTCTCTACCGTCCTTCCCATTCCCCCCTCCCCTCCCATTCTCCCCCTCCCCTCCCCTCTCATTCTCCCCTCCCCTCCCACTCTCTACCGTCCTTCTCATTCCTCCACCTCCCATTCCCCCTCTCCCCTCCCACTCTCCACCATCCTCCCCATTTACCCCCTCCCATTTTCCCCCTCCCCTCCTACTCTCCACCGTCTATCCTATTCCCCCCTTCCCTTCCTCGCAACTCCCTCTTCCATTTTCCCCCTTCCCACCTCCACCTCTCTTCTCATCTCCCCCCTCCCCCCCGCCCCCCTCCCCCCCTCCCCCCTCCCCCCTAAGCTCGTGCGTGTCGTCACAGTAACGAGGTGGGGAAAAGAGCAGCTGGTCGATCCTTCAAGTGTAGAACAATAATATTTTTCCCCTCCACACACACACTCCTCCTCCTCCTCCTCCTTCTCTTCCTCCCCCTCCTTCTCTTCCTCCTCCTCTTCCTCCGTCCCTTCACAGTGGTCTCATCCTTCATCCCCTCACTCTTCCCCTCCCTTCTCTTCTCTCTCGTCACCCTTCTTACTCCATCCTTCTCCTCACTCTACCTTTCCCCTTCGCCGTTATCTCCCTCTTTAATCTTATCGTCTTTCCTTCGCCCCCCTATTCTTCCCTCCTTCCCTTTACCACCACCCACCCTTCCTTTCTCCCCTTACTCTCCCTTTTTTTTACCTTATATTTCTTTCCTCTTTTCCTTATTCGGTGTTGATGGTGGTTGTGATGGTGGTTGTGGTGGTGGTTGTGGTGTTGGTTGTGGTGGTGCTTGTGTTAGGATAGATGGTGTTGGTTGTGGTAGTAATGAGAGTGATGATGGTGATTGTGGTTAGAATGAAAGTGAGAATGATGATAGTGGTTGTGATGATGTTTGTGATGGTGGTTGTGGCCGGAGTGAGAGGATAGTTGTTATTGTGATTGTGTTAGGAATGGGAATGATGGTGATGGAGGCGATGCTTGTTGTGGTTACGTTATTGTAACGGTTGTTGTTGTTGGTAGTTGGTAGTTGTTCTAGTTGGCTCCGCTTTGTCGTATTTAATGTTTGATGAGAAAAGAGCAGAAGAGAATCGACCCCTGAGCTGCTGTGAATTACTCTCTCTCTCTCTCTCTCTCTCTCTCTCTCTCTCTCTCTCTCTCTCTCTCTCTCTCTCTCTCTCTCCGCAATGCGTCATTTTGGACAGTGAATTGTTATGTATCACTGGGTTCAAGTATTAAGTGTACATGATGTAGACACGGGAGGGACACACTACACCATCACAGACTTTTACCAACAATATTACCCTAAAAAAGTCTTGCCATTTTACACCCAGCTGACCTGCCCTGGATCATCCCTCGTGGTAGGTCACTTATGCTGCCGTAAAAATGGGTCTATTTCTTCCTCAGCAACGTAAATTCCGGTGTCGCCTGAAAAATTTTGAGATCCCAGCTTATTTCATGTAAAGATTAACCACTTTAATTCTAACATGACATTACTAACTTAATTTTAACTTACCTAACCCGCCAGGTAGAATTAAGGTGATTAATCTTCAAATGAAATAAGATGGGGTATCTAACCTTCAAATGATCCCAAATTCGTGACATTCTCCATGCTAATGTGTTGCTGTCCTGCCGACCTGCAACACCTGGTATATATGGTTTGGGGAATGAAGGTGTGTGTACATAATACGTGCACCTTCCCACCCCCACCTGATCAAATTATTTATTGCTCATTCTGCTGCTGTATTTTGACGTCTCCCAGCTCTCTTACCCATGACCAACGTGATGCTGGAGTTATAAAATATCCAGGCGGCAGTCAGGGTTAAGTGCTCCTCCACTCCCACTAACCTTGATAGTAAAGCGCTATAAGGTCCCCCCGGCACGAGCACAATAAATTCATCTCCCAGATAAGCAAAATGTCCCGCTGACTGACAAACTTCACACATTTCTCCAATACCGAAGTCAACGACTCCACAATCAGCCAGCGAGTTACAACACGTTGATATCACCCTGATCACTATCCTGATCTACGAGGCTATTGTGTTTGGGTGAACCTATACCGACGCTGCTGACTCCATCAGCAGGTTGACAGTATGAAGACCTTCACCACTCACTGCCTTGTTAGCTTCCCAGACTTTGTCTTCGCATTCTGGAAACACATAAGACCTCTGGCTCTCACCTTTGGCGAGTTCACCGAAGATTTCGATTAAGTCAACCAAAACATAATTATCAACAAAGCCATCAACCTTGGCATCTGGAGCAGTCTCATTTCATGGCTTGAAGACTTCCTTAGCGAATGCCTCCAAGTTCACGCTTCTGAGAAGCTGTCTCCATCTTTCACCTGCAGCATCTCCCAGGGCAAAGGGATGGGACCTCTCTGCTTCCTCATCCTCATCAACGGTGACCTGTGGATTATTCCACTTGAGATGCATCTTAACCTAATCACCAGTGGTGTTAGTATTGACTACACACTTCGTTACACAATTAGCAATCTCTCAGAGTTTCCCGGCACCAACCACGTTACTTTCCAGCATATTGAGACCAATGGCTGTGTACGTTAGCTTCGCCTTGACCTTGTTCCACCTCCTCTCTGTGTGTCCCAGCGGCCTCTAGATTACGTATTCCACTAAACTGCTCGGCATCATTATGGAAGACAAAGGCAGCTGGAAAAAAACACTTCATTTCTATCGCAAGATCTCCTCCCTATCGTCATTACATCCCTCATCGTCTCCAGTAATCTTGGACTCAGTACGTGTTAACTCAGAACAGTGAAACAACCTTCTTACTTCCTAAACTCACGTACGCTTCCCCTGTCTGGCCTCCTACACCACAGGGACTAGTAGAGTGACTGCAGAAAAAGGCGTGCAAGGTTATTCTCCGTTGGTCTTCGCCGGCCATCAAGAGTCTCTCGGTACTCTGACTCTCTCTCAGTCTCTAACCATCATCGTGACCTCATCAGTCAGTTTGGGGTAAAGCTGCGGCATCATCCACGTTCTATCACCTGTGTTTTATCAGCCCCCCTCCCCCCCCCCCCACTTCCACACACACCACCACCTCCACATTCGTCGTGTACCGCATCTCATCTGATGTAATGCTCGCACACGCATGTAAATAGATTTCGGTGAATGTATCCGCTTACGCAGTCGTAAAATTCCCCCACGGTCCGATAAATCAAATAAAAGAGGTAGCTCCTATCTCTCAGCTCTCCCTCCCCCCCCCACCCCCATGCCTCCCACCTCCTCCTCCGTCTGAGCTGCCGCTGCCTCCTGACTCCTCCATCTTGACTTTATGAGACTGTCATGCGCGTAAATGTGTTGGAGAAATAGAGCGTTCATGTGCGTTTTTCTTGGCGTAATTGAGAGACTTTACGCCTTCAACCCGACTTTACGAGACTGGCATGCGTAAATAAGTTAGCGTATTAAGGTGCCTCGCGTGTCTGTGTGGGTGTAATTGAGGGGCCTAGACGTCTCTTACAGACCTTTGTAAGACCGTTATGCGTAGATAAGTTGGCGTATATAGAGCGTCTCTATGTTTCCCTCTTGGCGTAATAATGAGACTTACGCCTCCACCTTGACTTTACGAGACCGTCATGCGTAAATAGTTTGGCGTAATGAAGTGTTTCTGTGCACCTTGGCGTAATATACACTACCTCCTGTTGTTTTGGACTTATGTGAGATGCTTTTATGGTGGACGTGAAGAAGGAGAGGGATGAACTGTGGTAGACGGGAAGAGAGAGGGATGATGTGTGGTAGACGGGAAGAGAGAGGGATGATGTGTGGTAGACGGGAAGAAAAAGATGGTGTGTGGTGGACGGGAAGAATGAGAGAGGGATATTGTGTGGTCGACGGGAAGAGGGGGTTGATGAGTGGTGGACGGGAAGAAAGCGAGACGGATATGTGAGGTGGTCGGGAAGAAAGAAAGAGGGATGATAAGTTGTGGACGGAAAGAAAGAGAGACGGATGAAGTGTGGTAGACGGGAAGAGGGGGTTGATGGGTAGCAGCTGTCAGTGGGTGGAGGGAAGTTATTACAGTATTGGTCATCACGGCTGGCGGACTCTTGATTGACGGCCTCCTCCCGCCCCTCCCTCCTCCCTCCACACATACACACACACACACAATGTTTCCTCCATACCCTCCAGCCCCCCTCCCCCTCATGTTCAAGACTCCCTTCACTCACTCCAGTGGCTGTCTAATGGTAGCACCGTTGTCCTGGGTGATGGTAAGGTTGTGGTAGAACGTTGACGTTTTTTGTAATGGTATCGTGACTCTCTCTCTCTCTCTCTTTATATATTAACGGTACTACCCTCTCTAATGTTACCCACTTTCGGTATCTCGGCTCCCACCTGTCCACCACCGCGGACATCAATGAAAAGATTCAACATCGGATCAGATGTTTATCTCAAGCTTTTGGCAGACTCCGAAACCGTGTCTTCGGCTGTGGGGAGCTGAAATTATCTACAAAGTTACACGTATATCGAGCAGTGGTCCCCCTCCCCCTGCTATATGGCAGCGAGACATGGGTTACATACAGGAGGCACATCAAGGCACTTGAAAACTTTCACCAACGTAGTCTACATTCCATCCTCCGAGTTCGCTGGGAAGACAAGAGAACAAATGCCAGTATCCTTGGTAGGAGCATCGAGGTTACCATTATCCATGAACAACTACGCTGGACTGGCCATGTTACAGCCACGTGACGCACCACACAAGATGGTGTCTGTACTTTCGAGTTAGCCCGACTGTAAACCGAGGCAGATAAGCGCCAGCGCCGGAAAGACGCTGCCACCGCCCCTCCCGCACTCGATGCAGCCCTCCACATGTGCAACATCTGTGAAAAACTCTGCCGGTTCCGTATCGGCCTCTTTAGTCACCGTAAAACTCACCAATGAAGGTGACATCCCAAATAAGTCGTATCATTGTATCATAGCTGGATCATCGTCATGCTCGATTCCGAGTGACAGCAAAGTAGTAGTAGTAGTAGTAGTAGTAGTAGTAGTAGTAGTAGTAGTGTGTGTGTGTGTGTGTGTGTGGAGGAGGAGGAGGAGGAGGAGGAAGGGTGTTATCGATTAACGAGCACAAGGAAACAGTCTCAAAAGGGGCTTATCGACTACTTGTGTTTGTCGTCAAATATTAATTTTGTTGGGAGCGTCGATACGTGTTTTAATTAATTTGGAGATGCCTGAACTGGCTTGTCAACAATCTTGTGTATATTCATGTGGAGGAGCTAATAGTGAGCTCAGGGATATTGCCTCTTACCACTCTGCCACCACCGCCGCCGCTGCCACCACCGCCGCCGCTGCCACCACCGCCGTCGCTGCCACCACCTCCCTGCCACCACCTCCCCTGCCACCACCCCTTCCTGTTCCTACTGTTATCACGGGTGTTTCCTCTGCCACCGTTCCGCCACCAGCTGGTACTGTGGGCATCACGACTACTACCACCACCGCCGCTGCCGCTCGTATCACCACCCTGCCACCACCATGGCAACCGGATGAGCCACCGCCCAGCCACAACCATGGCGTCCTCCATGACCGCGGCCGCCGCTCGTGCCACCACCCTGCCACCACCACGGCCGCTGGAGTTCCTCGCTCATTTCCTGGGATTTGTCTGGTGAGGAGAAGCGTATTTAATGAATGAATTGACTCGTCTAGCCCCGGGCTCTCCCCTTCCCTCCCCTCCTACCCCCCCCCCCCTCTCCTCCGCTCCCCTCCTCTCTCCTCCCCTCCCTTCTTACCCCTCCCCTCCTCTCTCCTCCCCTCCCATCCTACCCCTCCCATCCACCTCTCCCCTCCCCTCCTCTCTCCCCTCCCCTCCTACCTCTCCCCTCCCCTCTCCTCCCCTCCTCCCTTCCTCTCTCCTCCCTTCATATCTCCTCCCTTCCTCTCTCCTCCCCTCCCCCACCTTCCCCATTTTTTCCTTCTCCCACCATCATTTTCACCCTCTCCATACCTCCCCACTCTCCTCCCCATACATCCTTGACCTACCCACCCCTCCCTCTCCACTCTCCTCTCTCCTCTCTCCTTCATCCCTCCTATCCTACCCGACCTCTCTCAATCCAACTTCTACACCCTCCCCAGACTCACCCTCTTCCCCACCCTCCCCAACCTCCCCACCACCTCTAGTCTCCCCTTCAAGAGCAACGATTTGAAAACCCTAGAACCTCAACCACAGAACCCTAGAACCTCACCCACAGAACCCTAGAACCTTAGCCACCAAACCAAAGAATCGTAAAACTTTTGAACCTTTGTCACAGATCATTAAGAAAAATTCATTATCCCAGAACTTAGAACCTTATGAACTCAGTATACATAACGTTAGAACCTCTTAATCCCAGAACCTTAACCAAAGAACTTAAAACCTCGTAACCTCAAAACATTAGAACCTCATTGTCCCATAACATAGAACCCCAGTCTCTTAAGCACAGAATAATAAAACCTTAATGCCCAGAACCGAACCCTATTCTCGTAACTCTAAAATTTTAAACCTCAGATTACTCCCCAGGTGAATACAATTTCGCTCTTGATATTGACAGTGTTGCCAGAACCTTGTAAGCGTATTGACAGAGTTGCCAGAACCTTGTGAGCGTATTGACAGTGTTGCCAGAACCTTGTGAGCGTATTGACAGTTGCCAGAACCTTGTAAGTGCATTGTCAATATTGCCAGAACTTCTTGAGCATATTGAAAGTGTTGTCAAAACCTTGTGAGCGTATTGAAATATTGCATAAAACGCCGCCGTGTGTGTGTGTGTGTGTGTGTGTGTGTGTGTGTGTGTGTGTGTGTGTGTGTGCCGTTGTATTAATTTAGTTACAATTCTCACTGTTTACAGGTATTTGATACATTGTTCAGGTGGGTTGACGTTTGACCGAATATTTGATTTATTTTTTTTAAGGCAGCCGTCAAACCAAAAGTGGATCCTTGGATTTTTTTGGGACCATTAAGTGAAATTCCTAATTATTTGTGTATCTCTAATAAAATTGAGGCCTTATGTACATTTACTTTGCGTATATGTGGTTGGATATTTTTTGCGTAGGCGTGGGTATGGGTGTGAATACTGGATGGTATGTGGGTACTGGATGGGTGTGGGCTTGGAGGTAAGATATAGGATAGGTATGGGCGGGTTGGTATGGATAGGATGGATATGGATGGATACTGGATGGATGTGGATATGGTATGAGCGGGGATATGGATATGGACGTGAGTATGGTGATTGTTAGGTGGTGTGGGTATGGCATGGGTGTCGGTGTTCGGTTCAGTGTTGGGTTTGGTCATGGGTTTGGTGGTGGGTATGGGTGTGGGAAGAGGATATCACTGTCTCCTCCTCCTCCTCCTCCTCATCTTTCTCTTTACAAAGGTTTCCTCCTATTCCCCTCTTTCCGTACTTCCCCCTCCTTCTACCCTTCCGTTTTCGTTCCTCTTCCTTCTCTTCCCCTCATACCTCCTCCTTTTCCCCTCTTACCTCCATCCATCAATCCCTCCTTCCTCATACTCCTCTCCCTCCTCCTCCTCCTCTCCATCCATCCCATCCCCCTCCTCTTAACTCTTCCTCCTCCATCAGACCGGATCATAAAACTTAGCCAAGGATTGAGGAAACACTTCATAATCATTAACTATTTTAAGCGTTGCCCATATGGGAATCAATTACTGAAACTCTCTCTCTCTCTCTCTCTCTCTCTCTCTCTCTCTCTCTCTCTCTCTCTCTCTCCTTGTAATTGGAGCATTTCTGTAATTTAGAATTAATTAGGGATTTTTATGCTCCTAATTTTTTTTTTAAGTATTTCTGGAACTCGTCGCGTTTTTTCTTTTCTTTTTTTGTTATATTTTTTTTTTTTGTCCCTTTTCATGTTTTTTTTGTTTTGTTTTTAGTTTTCATATCGTTTTTTTCCCTTAAATATCGTTGACTTTTGTTGATTTTTAGGATTGATAAATATTGAATCTTTTTTTACGATTTTAATAATATTTTCCTAAGTGGTTTTTAATTTGTTCTTTGTTATGTTCTTGTTGATGTATTGTTAATATTGATGTTAATAATGTTAAGTCGCTGTCGTTGTTGTTGTTGTTGTTGTGTGTGGGGGGGTAATTAATGTGTGTCTTTGTAGGGATGTGTGTGTGTGTGTGTGTATTATGGGAAATATGTGTGGAGGTGAATGTGTGTATGGGGGGATGAATGTGTATATGTGTGGGGGTGAATGTGTGTGGGGTGAACATGTGTGTGTGTGTGTGGGGGGGGGGGCGAATGTGTGTGGGTTAACATGTGTGGGAGGAATGTGTGTGGGCTTTGTTTTCATGTCATAACTTCTTGTAAAACTTAAATGAAACTTACTCTATACGCTTGTTTAGATGGCTTGTGCGTAATGAGTTAAATTAAGGCTGGCTAATTAGACATTGTGGCTCGTGATAAATAATACAGAAACTTAAGTAAGCTTTGTTAGGTCTTGGGGAAACGAGGAAACTCATTATTTACACGTGCTGTGATTGGTAGACGTTGTTGGTCCTTTTGTTCTGATTGGTCGATATTGTTGGTAGCTGTGTTATGATGGGTCGACATTGTTCTCTTGTAAACGTCATAACCTCTGGCTAACCTGACCTGACCTGACCTGACCTGACCTACTTATGATCGAACATCTTAAGATAACTTTACACGGTGAGGCTCAGGTCATGTACATTGACCTTGAGTGATACAGCCGCTATAAACACACGTCGAGTCTCTCCTCCACCTCCTCTTGTGGTCGTACTCCAGCTGAGTTACAGACGACCCCCCTGAGGACCACCACTACCCTCGAGGACCACCACGACCCCCCCTCAGAGGACCACTACGACCCCCGAGGACTATAAAGACCACCACGATCATTGTTATTTATTTATTTAGATATTCATTTATTTATTTATTTATATATTTATTTATTTATTTATTTAGATATTCATTTATTTATTTATTTATATATTTATTTATTTATTTAGATATTAATTAATTAATTTATTTATTTATTTATTTATTTATTTATTCATTCATTTAATTATTTATTGTCATCTCGGGTTCTCAAGTAGGCCTATGTGTAATTATTCTAACATTGCTGTACTGGAGTGAAAAATAAAAACAAAATCCTAAAAATTATAATTAAGTTTAAAAGTCAAGGAGAAGCAGAAGGTCAACTGTAGGAAGAATAAGATAATGGTTGGTGATGAAGAATTCTGGTAAATGAAACGAAAAAAAAAGTATTTAAAATATGAAATTATAATAGCAATTTAATTATACCAAAGACGATTTTAATTTTTTTGTAATTGAAAATAAAAGGGTTTTTTTATATATCTGGTTTAATACTGTAATATATGATTTTCTGTTACGTAGTGTCTATGTATTTTATTTGTGTTTTAGTGCTGTAGTTCTGTAGTTTAGAATTATTATTATTTTTTTTTTGCATAGATTTCATAATGTTTTTGTTTTTTCTGGTTGTTTGTGTATTGATGGTAATTGTGTGTAGGTTGAGAACTATTGTAAAGGTCTTTTGTTGTTATTGTTATGTAGGATGGTTGTTAGTGCCGAATGATCAATTAGTGTCAGCTATATGAGGTATATATAAGAATGTTAAGGTTCAATGATAAAAATATTTTCAACTTCATGGGAAAGATTATTAGGTCTAAATGATCAGTAATTATTTATCTCTTCAAAGAATTACTAAATATTTCATTAATGATCAATTATTAACTGTTTGTTATCTACAGAGGGAAAATTATATCCGATTATCATTAACTTTACCTGGAAATAATAATCGATTATTATCTTAAAAGTGATTAATGATCGATTAATTATTAGTTATCAAGTTACGAAAAATTGGATTAATGGTAGACGATTATTACTATACGGGAATAATCGAGTGTTATAAACTCTACTGTATTAATAATCGATTATCATCAACTTGACTGGCAAATATAATCGATTAATAAAATATACGAGGGAATGATTAATGGATTATCTACTGGGAATAAATAATCGATCATCGACATTACTTAGTAGAATTAATTATAGATTATCATCAACCTGAAGACAATGGATTATCTAAGTAATTATTGAACTTTCTCCTTTCTTCTTGTTTATCATTCTTTCGTCTATCACACTCTCTTCTTTGTTCTCTTTCAGTTCTCGTCTTCACTCCTTTGTTATTTCCCTTCGCTTTGCATCTTATTCTTTTCTTCTGTGTTTTTTTATCTTTTTTAATTTCTTCTCTTTCTCATTATCTTCGCTTCATTTTCCGTCCCTTCACCTTTCTCACTTCTTGTTTGCTTTGCGTGTTCTTCCTTCGTTATTATTCTGTTGCTTCTCTTCCCCTTTCCTCTTATTCATTTTTTCCTCTTTTTACTTCACTTCCTCCCCCCCTCTCTCCCTCCATCCCTTCATTATCCCTTCCACCCCTCCACCGTCCCCATTCCTTCCCCTCCCTTCCTCCCCATTCCTCAATCCCTTTACTTTCCTCTTCCCTCCCCATTCTTCCACCCCCATCCCTCCTCATTCCAACCATCAAACACCTCCCTCCTTAACTGCCCAACTGCGCGTCATCAGAATGTGACAAATGGGTGGGGTAAAATGCACCAATCAGATATGAGGAGCAGGTATCAATCACCAACCGGGTCGTTACCCTTGACGACCGTCCACCATTCAGACGATGACGAGGGTTCTGCGCACCTATCACGGGTAAAGAGAGTACTAGAGAAGCTGTTGGTAGATAAGAGGTCGTCGAGGGGGTCGTGAAAGGTTGTCAGGATTGTGAGGGTGGGGGGGAGGGGGGGTCGTGAAGGGGTGTCATCGTGAAGGGGTGTCGTCATGAAGGGAGTCGTCGTGAAGGGGTGTTATCGTGAAGAGGGGTCGTTGTGGGTTGGTCATTGTTAGGGGTGATACGGAGAGGGTGTTGGTGGAAGTCCGGTCAATATTGGGGTTCTCTCGTCCAGGTCAGGTCAGGTCAGGTCAGATCAAATTAAGCTTTCTAGATTCTTAATTAAAGTACCTCTCATCTCTCACTCTCACACAACAGCCAGGCTCTGAGATCATAACTATATAAACGGTCTGATAAAAAATGGTCAGTTCAGGAAAAACGGGAACCAGGAGAAAACGGGAATCATAAAAAAACGAAAACCAATGGGAAAACGGGAATCATAAAAAATGGGAAATTAGTGAAAATGGGATTCATAAAAAACGGAAAGAAATTTGCGGTAACTTAACTCATCCATAAATATGCCCACTCCATAGACTTCAGTTTCAGTATCACATTATCATCACCATTATCGATTATGTTACAAAATATAGAGAAATATACATAAACAATTACCAAGCATTGACGAGTAATAAAGACTACCCTCAAGTTATATAGAGATGATAAAAAAAAACTTCAGATATTCAATTAGTTTCCTCCTATTAATACTAGATAGTTCCTGTAGCCCCATCATCTTTCTGAGGCAATAATTCCTGAATGGAGTTAAATTTCAATGACCAGTGAGTTCATAACCTCTCGAATTTTCATTGTCTTCTTGAAAACAATTGTCAATATTGAATAGCTGGTGTAGGTGTATGTTATATTATTTCCTGATGAACTAGTTACGTATAATGTTAGGTTGATGTTTATACTAAATATTTGCCTGATGTTGTGTAAAGTGTGATGATGTTATAATGATGTAATGTTTTATGTGAAAAAAAAAATGTTTGTGTGAATAAAAAAAAAGTGACTGGTGGTTTTTAAAAGGATGAGTTAAGTCCCTTGAGGTATAAGTAAGGGATGAGGTAATATTTGGACAGTTTGAGTGGGTGGTTGAGAACGCCACTAACTGAATGATTGGGAGAATGACTTAGTTCTTACTTTCTTGATGATGATGGTGATGTTAGTGATGATGATAGTGATGATAGTGATGATGTTAGTGATGATGTTAGTGATGATGATAGTGATGATGGTAGTGATGATGACAGTGATGATGATAGTGATGATGATAGTGATGATAGTAATGAGGATAGTGATGATGATGATGATGATAGTGATGATGATGGTGGTGATGATGATGATGATAGTGATGATGATAGTGATGATGATGATAGTGATGATGATATTGATGGTGATGATGATGATAGTGATGATGATGAAGATGGGAGAGTTCACCCTGTTAGTTCAAGCTGTTGTTGATGCTCATCGCCTTCGGCCCTGTGTGTGCTCTACACCTCGACTCATATAGCACGGTACACCTCGGCTCATATAGCACGGTACACCTCGACTCATATAGCACGGTACACCTCGACTCATATAGCACGGTACACCTCGACTCATATAGCACGGTACACCTCGGCTCATATAGCACGGTACACCTCGACTCATATAGCACGGTACACCTCGTCTCATATAGCACGGTACACCTCGACTCATATAGCACGGTACACCTCGTCTCATATAGCACGGTACACCTCGTCTCATATAGCACGGTACACCTCGGCTCATATAGCACGGTACACCTCGGCTCATACAGCACGGTACACCTCGGCTCATATAGCACGGTACACCTCGGCTCATACAGCACGGTACACCTCGACTCATATAGCACGGTACACCTCGACTCATATAGCACGGTACACCTCGGCTCATATAGCACGGTACACCTCGGCTCATATAGCACGGTACACCTCGGCTCATATAGCACGGTACACCTCAACTCATATAGCACGGTACACCTCCATCTCACATAGCACGGTACACCTCGACTCATATAGCACGGTACACCGTGTCATATAGCACGGTACACCTCGTGTCATATAGCACGGTACACCTCGACTCATATAACACGGTACACCTCGTCTCATATAGCACGGTACACCTCGTCTCATATAGCACGGTACACCTCGACTCATATAGCACTGGACACCTCGTCTCATATAGCACGGTACACCTCGCCTCATATAGCACGGTACATGGAAATTATCAGAATTGCCTGTTAAAAGCTGTTCCTTGTCAGCCAATAATGTTTCTCTCCTGACTGATACATTGTTCAAAACTGTGTTCTCTCAAGACATAAAACACATTAACACTGAACATGTTCTTGTACGTGGATGCAGGACTAACCCTTATGTGGAATAAAACCTCAACATTTTAATATATTATAATGTGAATAGGAAATAAACCTACATTAATAGCATAGTATAATGCATATGAGGGAATGACCAGTGTTCGTGGAGGCAGTCACTCACACCCCCAGTGCTTGATTAAGGACACGAGGAAGTGGAGGATCTTTGTATGTCTTCTGCTTGAGAGATTTACAAGCGTTAAGAGACGTGAAGACTCGGTGTTACACTGGGGAAGAAAGTGTTAGAGAATTGGGGTTAAGCTTCGGGAGGATGGACGTGTGGCTTCTCTGTGTTTGGTCTCGTATAATTGTGGACTGTGACTTGAGGTTTCTAGCGATCACAGGTGTGGACAGGTGATGTGTCTTGTGTGTGGTGTTGTGTGGTTCAGTTATGTCTTGTTCTGTGTGTGTTCTGTGGGTTTTTGTGGTGTGCATTTTGTGTGTGTGTGTGTGTATAAAGAGAGAGAGAGAGAGAGAGAGAGAGAGAGAGAGAGAGAAAGAGACTAACCAATGGAAGATAACATTGATTCCTCTCATAAAAAAAACTATTACTCTCCACCGTGTTATTTATCATCCAGCCAATACGAATAATTCCCAAACTTACATGAATATCCCCAGGTTGTGTTGACTGCAGCGGAGGCATGATTGATATTCATTACCATACCCCCAGAGAGTCAGCTGAGGAGAACTGTAATTTTCACTCGACACGTTTGCCAAGTGATACCAGGGACGCTGTGCTCTCCAGTGACAGGAAGGATCTGGGTCCAGGTTGGAAGGGGGAAGATTCATGCATTAGATAATTCAACGTAACTGGGTCAAAGAGAAGACATTAAGGTATATGGTTCAGCAGTCTTGTAATTTTCGGATCACCTGAATACTAGCCCCCGCCCCCTCCCCCACAACACAGCTTATTTCAACTGATGTTTAGGAACTCTTATATGACCTGAAGAAAAGGGGTTGAATCGGGTTAGGGTAGAGAAGTTTAGTTATATTAGATTAGGTTAAGTTAGGGTTAGGTTAGGTTAGGTTAGGTGTTTAATTATCAAGTGAAATAAACTGGGGTGCTTAATCTCTTAATTTCGGCGTAATTTTGTCTGCCATCTTGGATCGTAGTGTGAGTGAGGTGGGTAGATGAGCCCTCACACCTCCAGTTAAAGGGGGGGGGGGGGAATTCAACGTAGACTTCTCTTCCACACCGGAGTCTATATAGGGCTGTCTCTGGGGTACGGGGGATTTCCATTGAATATCCATCTCATTCACCACCATCTGTCAGGTTTTACCGTCTGTGTAATGTAATGTAATGCCCAGCTTATTCCAGTGATACACGTGTCGTTTTCACTTTATTTTCGTGTAATTAATTGGTTTCTTTTTTCCTTGTTCCAGCGTTACGTTTAGTCGGTGTGTTCAAAGTGTTCTCGTTAGAGGTTTTTTTAATGACTCGGTACAGACTCATCCCCTGGCAGTTCTTCCCTTACTCAGTGGTTTAAAGTTACAGGTTAATGAGCCCAAGTGATCATCTGGCCAGGACCTCAATGATGATTAGTTCTTGTAACAGCTACTTAGCGAGTCGTTATCCCACTTTAACCAGTAAGAACTAAATGTCAGAGAGAGAGAGAGAGAGAGAGAGAGAGAGAGAGAGAGAGAGAGAGAGAAGAAAAAAGTTTTTTCTAGTGCTTAAGCTGCGATTTTGAAATGAAATGCAAATTGGCTTCTCTTCTTTGTGCCGCCGCCTAGACTATTAGAGCGAAAATGTCGCGAGGGTGATAAACGTAGGAGACCCGGATGTTGTAACTGCAGTGGTCGGCCATAAATTACGGCGTCTGCCACACACACTTCCCTCCCGCCCCGGGTTTTTTGCCTCACAATCGGCGACTGATCCTTTAAAGGGAAAGTCTAGTCTGGTGTTGGCCATGCATCTTCTCTCTGTAGGAGGAATGGTGGAGGGAGGCGGCGGGCGGTGGCGGCGACCATCTCCCTACTACTGCTCTTGCTGATGGAACTGCCGCGAGTAGAGGGGGTAAATAGGGAGCTATTTTTTGCGACTTCCTTCTGCAGGAGAAAGGCAGCAACCATCCCCCTATTACTGGTGCTGACGCCCTGTTGATGTAGGTACCGGGGAGGTGGAGGCGACTCACTTCAGCAGGAGAGAAGAAGGGTGGCGACCATGTTCTTGCTTCTGCTGATGGAGGGGAGGAACTGTTTCTTGGCGACTTACTTCTTCAGGAGAGGAGACGGCGCCGGCTATTCCCCGACTGCTGTTAAGGTTCAGCTTGATGGAGCGCCCGGAGGAGGGAACCATCTCAGTGTCCTTCTTTTGCAGGAGGGAAGAGTATGTGGGCGGGTCTCGAGTTCTGGTTCTGGCTGTCGAGGTGAGTCTCGGGATGGATGATGATGGAAACACGCTGACTAAAGTGCCTTAATGTACAGTCAGAGAAAAAATTCGCGTTACACTTACCGTGCCTAAGTTCTGAAACTCATGACGAAGAATTTGGGGTAAAGTTCTCCGTTCAGACTCCAATCTCGAAGCTTTGTTGTCACTTTATCCAGATTCTTCGTCGTGGGGTTCAGAACATAACGCTAAGGGGTTAACACGACTTTTTTCTTTGACTGTACCATCCGTCTCTTTGTGTGGCCACAAGAACTGTTGTAAACTTCCTGGTTTCGTGCCACGTAGCCACACGCCCCCGTTAACCTTCTGATGTAGCCACACGCCCCGTTAACCTCCTGAAGTACCCACATGCCCCCGTTAACTTCCCGATGCAGCCACACGTCCCCGTTAACCTCTTGAGTTAGTCACACGCCTCCGTTAACCTGCTGGGGTAGCCCCGTTGACCTGGTGGCGGGGGGGGGGGGGGGTGGCAACAGGCGAGGGTTCGTTCCCGCCACCAGCCGCCTTAATGTATTCTGAAGAGAGTTGACGTCATTTCCTGAGTTATGGCTCATTGGAAATTTCGGCACTTCTTGCACAGCTCGAGCTCTCATATATCATGGAAAGTTTGTAGGTTCAATTGCCCGTACGGCGTGCATCAGAATAACTGACATGAGAGGGCCATGGAGAGAGAGTCGACTGTTCAAAATGTTTCATCCAGAGTTTCTGTTCCTTGAGTCTTGGAAGATAATGGTGGGGGAGGGGGGGGGGATTGGTTCCGTCAGTTTTGTTGGTAGTGGAGAACACGTATTAATATTCCTTTACCGTATTAAGAGTTGTGGATGTTGGATATGACTCAGAGTATACTGTGTTTCATCCACTTGTTTAGTCCTCGAAACTAATATTTCTTACACTGTTACTTGTGGGGCTGTGAAGAGTGGATTCCCTCGGCAGCTGTAACACTTTGGAAGCAGTTGTTGTTGTTTATGGAGGTTAAATATACCCTGAACATATCTTTTATTTGGTTGTGTTAACTCAGGAAGACATCACATCACTGTTCCTGTATTTGTGGAAAGTCTCTTTCATCCGACAACACAGAATCTAGTAAAAACTGTCTTGTGTGTGGGTTGTCTGAGTCCGGCCAACTGAAAATTGAAATGGGAAAACAGTTTATTTAGCCAGAATAATACAAACACAAAGTGAACGACGACAACAATATTGACATGGCTGAACCTTTCATATGCTGGAGTACTCTTGAAGGCACAACCTCCCTCGCTGCTAGTAGTAAGCTTAAAGACCTCACTTCTTCAGCCGACGTAGTGCTGGAAAACTTATCACTGTTGGTAGCACATTCCTGCCAAACCCTTTTCCCTTGAGCTATATTAAACCTGGTACGCTTTTCTCCCGTCTGTTGTACTAGTAATGGAAGAGCTTGTGTCATCACGTTTCAGTAGACTTGGCTGTGCGGAATATCTTCAAAATATTACTCTCAAGTTTTAACCCTTTAGGGAAACAACTCAACTTGAGTCTTAGTAGTAGTGTGGATGATCGATTTTTTTTTCTTAGAGATGTAAATTATCTTGAGGTTTACTTTGTGGATAATGCTTTGTGTGTTCTACGTTTTGGTCAGGATGGGTCACACAGGTATAGTCATTGAATGTTTATACTGTATACTTAGCCGCGGTGTTTGACGATAAATACGCTCCTGGCATAGTTATACTTCGTGGTGCGCAGTGATGCTATAGCCTGAAGTGCTGTTATAGCAGTGGTTCTTGCTGTTGCTGGGAGTGTTGCCGTTTTGGGAAGTACTGCATTACTGCCAGCACGCCGAGTGTAGCGAGATGTGCTAAATAACGTGGAACGACCGCGTCTCCCAGTAACGTCCACTGGTCTAGGGTCGATGGGTAAAGGAATACCGGTGGGCTGATTTTAGCACGAACCGATACAACAGCGACTGGGCGCTCTCCTGGGAGGAAAATCATTACACAATAGTAATAGTTATGGAACTTAAAAGAGTTACATTGAGGTACACATTATTGAAGAATTTAAAAATGTATCTATTAGGCGTTGATAATGATCGTAATGTACCCCATGTGAGTGACGGACGCCGTGAACGAAGTACCGGAAGATGGAAGAACCAGAGAAGAAGTTTGGAGGGAGGAGGAGGTTGTCAAGGAAGTGATCTGAAGGACAGGTCGACAATAAGAGACCCGCAAGAAAGCATGGAGGGAGAAAGAGGTGAGGGACGTAGACTGAAAGGTCGGCTTTGGGTGTTAGAGAGAGAGAGAGAGAGAGAGAGAGAGAGAGAGAGAGAGAGAGAGAGAGAGAGAGAGGTTATCCGATTACCGGTGCCAAATGGGAAGCAGTAAAGTAAGACGAAGGAAGGAGAGGGAGTTGATCTTATGAGAACTAAAGCCTCGGATAGGGAACTAATCGGCCTCTCTCTCTCCTTCCTTTCCTCTCACCTACGGCTGAACTGAAGACCAGGTAGAGAGCAAGAGACCCCTCCCTCCCCCCTACTACCTCCCTCGAGCTCGCCTTTAGGCTGCTGCCAGTAAAAAGCGAGAAAAAGGCTGACTTTAAGAGGTGCTGAACCTAGAAAATAGGAAAACTTTGGTAGAATTGCGTCCATATATCCGCTTTGTGCTGGGGTGTGCGTAGCGGCGTGTGTGCTTTGTCCGAGACCATGCATGTGTCCCTGGCCGCCCTCCGCCTCCTGCTACTGCTGTTGGTAGGGTCACTCTCCTGTGTGTTGGGTCGGAGAGTGTGTGTGTGGGTGTTTTGTGTGGATGTGGGTGTTTTGTGTGGATGTGGGTGTTTTGTGTGGATGTGGGTGTTTTGTGTGGGTGTTGGGTGTGGGTGTTGTCTGGGTGTTGGGTCGAAAAGTGTGTGTGTGGGGGTGTTTTGTGTGGATGTGGGTGTTGTATTTGTCTGGGGGTGTGTGTGTGTGTGTGTGTGTGTGTGTGTGTGTGTGTGTATATATACGAGTACCAGGAAATGCTTGTTGTGCATTTATAACATTGTCGACGTCTCGTGACATACGGTGATGACTCATGTTAATGTAGAAACTCGACAATGAAACCACGTCAGCGCCGCCCCTCAAGTCTCCTTGTCGTCTACCTTGTTCATGTACCAGACGTTGTTCACCTTAAGGGCTGTTCTGTTCCACTACCTACCCCACACTCCCCACCCTATACTACCCACCCCATACTACCCACCCCCATACTACCCACCCACCCATCCACCCCACCCCACACCACACCACCCACCCCACACCACCACCCACCCCATACCTTCCCCTCGCCTCACTATTGACGGTAATCTATCTCGGCGCCTTAAGTTCTTGTGGCAGTTATCTTCATTTAAGCGAGAAGGGTTGTTTATTACCTCCTGAACAGCGGCATTGACGAGGGGACAAAAATGGGGGGATAAGGGAGGGGGAGGGAGAATGGGGGGGGCAATAGTGGGGTAGAAGTAGCCGTCGTCCCCCCCCCACCCCACCTTTCCTTCCCCTTCCTCGTTCCCCAGGTGAATAATGTGACGTCAGGAAGGTATTGGGAGGAACTGCTGGATGCCACTTAATACTACTGTCTACTGGAGGAGAGAGAGAGAGAGAGAGAGAGAGAGAGAGAGAGAGAGAGAGAGACTATTCTCTCTCTCTCTCTCTCTCTCTCTCTCTCTCTCTCTCTCTCTCACCTACGCTTAGAGAATAGCTCACATACCAGCTGACTGCCACGCCCATTCCACACCTGATTGTCACGCCAAAGCTACACAGATTTTCATAGTGTGTGTGTCTGTATGTGGAGAGAGAGGTCATCTAGGTCACACGGCGTCTGTCTGGAAGCTAATCATTTATTTAAATTTGCATATAAACGAGGTTCATTTAATGTCACCAGAACAAGTTTTACAAGTTTTATATTTGTGGATGGTCGTGAAGTTGACGTTGGTTGATTGCACGTAAACTTGGTGGTGGTCCGTCAGAGATACGAGAGAGACTTGCGACAGTGCTCGAATTCCTCCCCCGCCCTTCCCCTCTCTCCCCCTCATCTCCCCCCCCCCCTCCCTCTCCCCTCCCCCTCCTCCCCCCTCCCTCCACCACACCAAAAGAGTTAGATCCGTACAATTGATTTATCCTTCTTTAGATGGTTATTTTATGAAGGGTATATCTAACGGGGTTCATTTCACCAAGAGATAAGTTTCATTATTGGCGTCGAAATTGATCTGAGACTCTACCGAATTTTATTATTTAAGAATGCGTCTTGAGGGGGATTTTGGTTCATTTCATTGAGAGTTGTTATTATCTGATACAGTACGTGTATACTCAGTCTTGGCTCCTGAGGGGGTGGGGTGGGGGTGGGGGTTGCTTCTCCCTACCACCCAACTACCCCCCTCCCCCCCCCTCCTCTTGATCGTTTGGAGGGGAGACAAATGCCCCGGTTGTCAAATTTTATGGGCCTCGGCAACTATTTACCAAATATATTGCGATCACTTTCGTTCTTCTGGGGATTTTTTTTTTTTTTTGCGGGTCGTGAGTGCTCTTAAATTAATAGGTTATCAGAGCTGCGTTGCTGGTTAAGACGTTGGGTGTGTCCTGCTTCCTTCTCCTTCCCCTTACTCGGTATGTTTTTATGTGTCTATTTCCTGAAGAGATTTATGGGTCTAGGATAAATATTTAGGTTAATTGATAGTCAGATCACGTGTTGGGATCCTCTATGGGGGTGGTGGTGGTGTGGTCTGGAGGGTGAAGGAAGACCTGGCTGCTTCCTACTCTTGCTGCTCCTTTTGCTCTTCTTCCTGCTCCTCCTCGGTGTTGGGAACTTGGGATACACGTGTAGAGTTTATCCCACCATAGTTCCCACACACGCCTCCTCTATGATACTCCACTCTACTCTTCCACTTCTCTCCTCCTACTCCTCCATGACCCTCCACTCCCATCTTCCTCTTTCATCACCCTCCACTCCTACTCCTCCTCTTTCTCCACTCCCCTCTTCCTCCTCCTCCTCCTCCAAGACCCTCTGCCATATATCATTTTTTTTTAGCAATTTATGTCGTGTACCCATATTATGTTGTCTCTTTCAGCTTATGACCCTGGACCTTACTTAACCTTTGACCCTGGACCTGACTTAACCTATGACCCTGGACCTGACTTAACCTATGACCCTGGACCTGTCTTAACCTATGACCCTGAACCTGACTCTGGACCTGACTTAACCTTTGACCCTGGACCTTACTTAACCTTTGACCCTGGACCTTACTTAACCTATGATCCTGGACCTGACTTAACCTATGACCCTGACCTTGCCTATGACCCTGGACCTGACCTTGCCTATGACCCTGGACTTGACCTAACCTATGACCTTGGACCTGACCTTGCCTATGACCCTGGACCTGACCCTGCCTATGACCCTGGACCTGACCCTGCCTATGACCCTGGACCTGACCCTGCCTATGACCCTGGACCTGACGTAACCTATGACTCTGGACCTGACTCTGGACCTGACTTAACCTATGACCCTGGACCTGACTTAACCTATGACCCTGGACCTGATCTGTGCGATTCGAACTCTCTCTCTCTCTCTCTCTCTCTCTCTCTCTCTCTCCTAGTTTCTGTTAGCGAAATTTTGTGTGGGGAGGAAGTGCATAGTTTTTGTGGCGATACATCATGAAGGAAGAGAGAGAGAGAGAGAGAGGCGCCTCGCCTTATGGGGGAGGCAGTAGAGGGAAGCAGGCACCTTGCTTTATGGGGGACGCAGTTGAGGGAAGCAGGCACCTCGCTTTATGGGGGAGGCAGTAGAGGGAAGCAGGCACCTCGCTTTATGGGGGACGCAGTAGAGGGAAGCAGGCACCTCGCTTTATGGGGGACGCAGTAGAGGGAAGCAGGCACCTCGCTTTATGGGGGACGCAGTAGAGGAAAGCAGGCACCTTGCTTTATGGGGGACGCAGTTGAGGGAAGCAGGCATCTTGCTTTACAGGGGACGCAGTAGAGGGAAGCAGGCACCTCGCTTTATGAGGGGCACAGTAGAGGGAAGCAGGCATCTTGCTTTACGGGAGACGCGGTAGGCAAGATGATAAACGCGGTGTGTTACGGTGAAGTGCTCGTGAAAAAGTAGTTTGTCTTTTTTTTTAAGGGAAACAAACGGTGGTGGAATAATCGTCGTGTCAGAACTGATTTATTGTGCGTCTTATCGTGAAATGTTGATGAAGAAATTGTGTATTTTGTAAAGGAACGAAGGAAATGGGGGGGGGGGGGGTCTTGGAATGAGACAATGGTTCCATCTAGTATGTGAACGTCAGGCGCTGTTGTGTGCCTTTACTGGAGTTGTTTTATTGGTATGGGTTATGTAATGTGTGTGTGTATGTGTGTGTGTGTGTGTGTGGTAATTAACCATCCAGTAGTAACAGAGGTTATTAGCTTAATTCATCGTATATTTATGTGGAAGTTAATCATGTTATAAAATAGGGTGCCACGCCCAGCTGATTGTCTCAGTGCCAGGGTCGGCAGATTAGCACGATAACAGCCTCCTGATCGCCCTGGTGCCACGGTCGCCTGGTTTTAAAGGTGCCCAACCCATCCAGTGCCGGTAGTGCCACGGTTGTTTGATTGTGATAGTGCCAGGGCCGTGTGATAACGCTATGCATGTGTGGTTGTCGTGATGCTAGTGCCATGGATGACTTATTGTTGTAGTGCCAAGGCTATTTAGATATTGTAGAGCCACAATAGTTTGGGTGTCAAGGTGCCAGGGATATTAGCTATAGTAGTGCCACGAGTGTCTGATTGTCTTTGTACTCTAGCCACCTAATTATGGTGATGCCGTGATCATCTGCCCGCCGTGGTGTCGGAGTCATCAGAGTGGGATAATGCCACGCTTGTCTGACTCCCTCATTGCCGCTCTCCCCTGACCGTCTCAATAACCCAGTTCGGTATAATCAGGAGTGCCGCCTACCAGACTAATGGCACTGTTCTCACTTAATTACCAAACCAGTATTATGGTGCTGTAAAGTGTGTTGGTGTAGTGAACTTCCTTCCACCAAATTCAGTTTCACTTAATCATGTTGTAAAGTAGTTTGGGAGTTTACGAGTAAATAATTATCTTTACTACACAAATGTTGTTGTTGTGTTTATGTTAAAGTGGTTATTAAGTTGCTGTTTAACGAGGTTGTGGAGGTTGTGTTTTACAGTTTTATCTCTCTCTCTCTCTCTCTCTCTCTCTCTCTCTCTCTCTCTCTCTCTCTCTCTCTCTCTCTCTCTCTCTCTCTCAGGTGCTCCAACTACCAAAGGGTTATTAAACTACATTAATTTAGGCTGTGAGGTTGAGTTAGAATAGGTTAGGTTGGGTTAGGTTAGGTTCTCGAAATAACTTGAGCTACGAGAGTATAGATTTGCAATTAGGATGAAGTAGTCTTAGGTCAGTTATAGAAGATGGTAGATAAACTGTCAGACTAACTTAACGATAGACTAAATTAAGATGAATTTTACTAAGTCTGTATAATTGAAGTATAGAATTGATTAGATTTGATCAAATTTAACTTAGGTTTTATTAAGTCTTTATAAGTTAGAACTGACTAAGCTAGGTTGGATAAGGAGGTTAAGTCCGGTAACAGTAGTCCAGACTAAGTTAGAACTGGCTAGGCTGGGGTCAGGTCAAGTCAAGTTAAGATTCGGGTATAAGGAACAAAGTGGTTACAGAGGTCATGTTTGAGGGCACCACCATAACTACACACTAGTTTGTTATCCAATTAAACCGGAGATTAATTTAACAACGGTGGTGAATAACTTGGCCGGTGGTGGTGGTGCCTCTACTTTGCCTTTATAATGTGTCTGGCTGCTCCTGGTGGTGTGGTGTGGTGTTGCAGGTGGATGGTGGTGTACACTATTAACACCAGCTGTTCCTCCCTATAGTGGTGCATGGTGGTGGTCGTGGTGGTGGTTAGCGAGAGGCAAAACTAAGCGTGGGTGGGGCTTGCGTGACTGTCTGTATTCGCTCGCACACACACACACACACACTGTTGGTTGGAGACTCAGGGTAAGGTACAAGGTAGTGGTGGATTATGAGGCAAAAGTCAATCTTACCTGAATTTACCTGACCTAACCTTATCAACGTTTACCTTAATTAACTTATCATAACCGAAGCATACGTCACCGAATCTAACCTAACTTAACCTAGATTAACAGAGGCATTAACCTTGAGGACACATGACCCAGCTTGACATTTTTTTCACAGTCTATTAATTTCCTTGATGTTGTCTTGTCATTCAGTCAGGTGATTGTTGTGGATTTGACTGATGTTAATTTGTTATTTTACTGTGTGTGTGTGTGTGTGTGTGTGTGTGTGTGTGTGTGTGTGTGTGTGTGTCCCCGAGAGAACAATAGTAAACAACAAACTAAAACTCAACAAACCACATAATTGTTACACCTGATTGAACTCATTTACCTGTATTTGTTATTTCTAATTGAGTCATTGATAACACTAAGGCGTCGTGTTTAACGAATCCCACATTTTCTAATTGGGTACATTTGACAGCATTCTGGGAGCCTGTGTGGGTGAGTGGTGCATCTGCCATGTACGCCACACTAGGCAGACGGTGGACGAACGGTAACGCCTGGCGTGTCATATTGAGGGAAAGAAGACGTCAGGCGCTCCAAATTACTCGTGCTGGCGTAAATCCATTGGTAATAGGTCTTGGGTATGTAACCACTGGCAGAAGACAGAGGTAGAGTTCGTCTGGCTTAGCTTCTATATATACCTGTCCATGTTGAGTAGGTGCTGGTGTTTGTCCGAACTGGCGTTGTTTCTAGGATTCCAGAGTGTATGAGCGAAGGTTGTGTTTTGTGTTGAGAATATGAACCAGGATGACATGATGGTGTTGAGGATGGTCTCGGAGTGGGTCACGACATTCTGTAGTGACTGGTCTCGGAGTGGGTCACGACATTCTGTAGTGACTGGTCTCGGAGTGGGTCAGGACCTTTTGTAGTGACTGGTCTCGAAGTGGGGAAGGACCTTCTGTAGTGACTGGTCTCGGAGTGGGTCAGGACCTTTTGTAGCGACTGGTCTCGGAGTGGGTCAGGACCTTCTGTAGTGACTGGTCCCGGAGTGGGTCAGGACCTTCTGGATGTCTGGGACCGAGAGAGACCAAGTTGGTTATAGGAGAGATGGTCTTACTCCCTGGTCCTCTCCGCCTCTCAAAGACCTATATTATCATCCAAGTGACATAGTTGAACCGAGAGACCTAATTAGATACACAATTGCCAAACCTTACGACAGACACACGCTGACCACCGGTAGGAGAGACGTAGAATATAGTATGGAGGTTGACAGCGTTACAAAATGCACGCAATATTGAACGTGGAAAAAAATATGAAACAAACGCTATCGAATGTAGAATGTTTCGATTTTTTGTTCCTGGACTGTACACACTATAGCCATTAACCCCTTCGCTACTGGGACTCGACTTTTAATATTTGATTTGGTTAACAATAGACTATTTTATTCAGCAGAGAGAGAGAGAGAGAGAGAGAGAGAGAGAGAGAGACACCGCACACAAGGGGTCAATAGAATCTCTCCTGTAAGGGTTGACTGTGTTATTATTCATCGTTGACACCTTTGAATACAGTTAAGATCGCTAGTTACATATTTCAGGGTTGTGTATTACAGTGAGTGCCGTGCAGCTGACCTTAAAGGGGGGGGGGGGGGGTTGACGTGGTTACCGATGATTGGTCGCTGTGTAGTGCATGTTGAGGACGTGTATATCACCTGGCTTATGTAGAGCTCCCCCCCCCTCCATCCCCTCTCTTAGCACAGCCGCCCCCTCCCCCTTCTCTTCCTCACCTACCACTATCACCTCCTCCACTACTTCCTTTCCTTCCCCACTACCACGTCCCCCCTCCTCCTCCTCCTCTCCTCCTTCCGATCCCCCCAACTCACTCCCAATACTGTAGGCCGTTAGTCACCCAACTCTCCCCTCCCACCTCTTCCAATCTCCCATTCCTTCTCCCCTCCCCCTTCCTCCACCCCATTCCCTCCTCCATCCCTTGCCCCTCCCTTTAGTACACGAGGTCGTTAGAGACTAATCCTCCCCTCCCCCCTTTTCCTCTTCCCCCTCACCTCTCCCCTTTTCCTCTTCCCCCTCACCTCTCCCCACCCCTCCTCTCCCCTCTCTTCCCTTCCCCCTCACCTCTCCCAACCCCTCCTCTCCCCTCTCTTCCCTTCCCCCTCACCTCTCCCCTCCCATAACAAATTGTTCTGGTTCAGTGACGTTGCAAATATTGAGACGAAGTCATTATTTTCGGGTGGCGTCATGTGTACCTGCAGTCTCTTGTGGTAGTGTTGCTTCTTCTTCTTCTTCTTCTTCTTCTTCTTCTTATTCTTATTTATTGTCTTATTATTTTGTTTTTGTTGTTATTTTTCTTCTTTTGTTCCTTATTTCATTTTCTTTTTATCTTTAATATTTTTATTGTTTTCTTTCGTCTCGTTTTTCTGTGATTCTTTTGTTACTTTTTTAATTTACCGTTTTTATAATTACTTTTTTCTTCCTTTCTTTTTAATATAATTTTATCACTTATTTTACCCTTTTTTCGTTTTCTTTTTCATATTTTTTCACTTTCCTGTTTTTTTCCTTCACTTTTTATATTGTTTCTTGTCATGATTTTTTTATTTTAATTAACACTTTATTTTTTTTAACCTGATTTCGTTATTATTATTATTATTATTATTATTATTATTATAGGGCTAAAATACCCCCATAAATACACTATCTTTGATTCAGTAATAATATATGCAGTAATGCTTTCTTGATAGATAGACAGATAGAGACGCAATAGACAGACTGACACAGGCGAAATAGACACACACACACATGCAGGCAAAGTACAGACAGACAGACAGACAGACAGACAGACAGTTCAAATTACTGATTCTCTGCATACTAAATGAACTTAATCTGTAATTATATGTCATGGAATTTACACCGTCTATATGTAGCTGTGACGTCATGCAAGAGTAGAGTTAGCTGTGACGTCATGCAAGAGTAGAGTTAGCTGTGACGTCATGCAGGAGTAGAGTTAGCTGTGACGTCATACAGGAGTAGAGTTAGCTGTGACGTCATGCAAGAGTAGAGTTAGCTGTGACGTCATGCAAGAGTAGAGTTAGCTGTGACGTCATGCAAGAGTAGAGTTAGCTGTGACGTCATGCAAGAGTAGAGTTAGCTGTGACGTCATGCAAGAGTAGAGTTAGCTGTGACGTCATGCAAGAGTAGAGTTAGCTGTGACGTCATGCAGGAGTAGAGTTAGCTGTGACGTCATGCAGGAGTAGAGTTAGCTGTGACGTCATGCAGGAGTAGAGTTAGCTGTGACGTCATGCAAGAGTAGAGTTAGCTGTGACGTCATACAGGAGTAGAGTTAGCTGTGACGTCATGCAGGAGTAGAGTTAGCTGTGACGTCATGCAAGAGTAGAGTTAGCTGCGACGTCATACAGGAGTAGAGTTAGCTGTGACGTCATGCAGGAGTAGAGTTAGCTGTGACGTCATGCAGGAGTAGAGTTAGCTGTGACGTCATGCAGGAGTAAAGTTAGCTGTGACGTCATGCAGGAGTAGAGTTAGCTGTGACGTCATGCAGGAGTAAAGTTAGCTGTGACGTCATGCAAGAGTAGAGTTAGCTGTGACGTCATACAGGAGTAGAGTTAGCTGTGACGTCATGCAAGAGTAGAGTTAGCTGCGACGTCATGTAAGAGTAGAGTTAGCTGTGACGTCATGCAGGAGTGGGGTTACAATATGCTGGCTAAGTAGAGGTAATTGTGTATTTACTGTCCCTTGACTGGTGTGTGTGTGTGTGTGTGTGTGTGTGTGTGTGTGTCGGTTCTTACTAATGTGTGTTGGTTTTTATGGAGCAAAATGATGATGATGATTAATGATAAAAATAATAATAATAAATAATAAATAATAATAATAATAATAATAAGAAGAAGATTATTATTATTATTATTATTATTATTATTATTATTATTATTATTACGAACCAACAAACTAAGGAGCCATTTATTCTCACCTTGAAACTAATTTTGACCGTTGTGTTGCCAGTGTTGGTAAGCCCTGCGGTGTTGCTGCTGTAGTTTAGTGGTAGTATTACAGGGTAGTTACAGCCGTGTGGTGGGCAGATATTACAGTTTTGCCACACTCTTTAATATCAGGCATTGGTGCAGTGTTGCCATAAATGTCTAGTGGTGGTGATGGTGGTGGTGGTAGTGTTGCCATAAATGTGCAGTAATGGTGATGGTGGTAGTGTTGCCATAAATGTGCAGTGGTGGTGGTAGTGTTGCCATAAATATGTAGCTGTGTTGTGGTGCAGTGTTACCATGACTGTGTAGTGGTGGTGATGGTGCCATACACTAACCTAACCTAACCTAGGTAGAGTTTGATTATATTATGACAATAAACGATGTGCAAAATTTATTGAAACAGAAAAATTTTACTTTATATATATTCAACTAATTTCCATTACATTATAGCAATGAAAACAAAACCGAAAGTTATCCCCTTTTGATAAAAACGTCATTTCCCTTTTAAGCTTCAAACGGACGATTATTCTTGTTCCGTGTGAAGTAATAAATATGTTAATAATGTGCACACTACATTATGAACTCTCATACATACATGGAGGGCCACACACACACACATACCCATACGGTATACATGGAAGGTCACACATACACATATACATCACACTAACACATGTGTCTGCCGTCATCCCCACACTAACACTTTTAATATGCAAATTCGGTCGCTTAAAAATTTATTGACGGAGTTTCATAGTTCTTTGTTGTCTGTCTTTGTCGGTGTAAATATTATGGCTGTGTGGCTGCTCTCCCTGGCTCTGTTATCTTTGTGAATGTCGAGGATAGCAGGCGTGGTGTGTGTGTGTGTGTGTGTGTGTGTGTGTGTGTGTGTGTGTCCACGCCCACACATCTTCAGGGTGTGTGTGTGTGTGTGTGTCCACGCCCACACATCTTCAGGAGGCGTGGGTGTGTGCGTGTTTGTGACATAGAATAGTTGACTCCTATACTGCTTTCTCTCTCTTTGTGACACACACACACACAAGTCTGTATATTTTCAGCCATCGGCTGCAACTCTATTAATACACCGTTTATTATTATTATTATTATTATTATTATTATTATTATTATTATTATTATTATTACACACACACACACACACAGACACACATATTTACTTACCTAGAATGCCGCCATGGACCAAACTGATCAACAGACCCGAAATTTCTTGTTAAAACAGAGGATTTAGTTAAGTTAAATTAAGTGACGTTCAGGTGAGGTTAGGTGATTGGTTAGGTAGTGTCGGGGTTGGTGATTGGTTAGGTAATGTTAAGGTGTGTAAAGTATTTAGAGGTTGATTAGGTTAGGTTTTGGGTAGGTTAAGTCACGGTAGAGGTGGTGGATTGGGTTAAGTCATGGGTGTGTTTGGTTAAGTTTGGATTAGTTAGTTTCAAGGGCTTATTTCCTAAAGTTGGAATCGGTTTGTAAAGTTAGGGTTGATTAGGTTAGGTTAGGTTAGGTTTCCTGGTGTGGTGTGAGTATAAGTGAACCCCGTCAAATATTTATAAATTGTGGTACCTGTTAATACTCTTCCTCGTGCCTAAGTACCAAGAAGTGTCTCTTAATTCACCAGCAGCAGCCTATACTGGGAACTGCTCCAAATTAATCCTCCACTTGAGTCACCTTCCGGGAATTCTTTGGGAGCCGCTCTCTCTTCTCTTGAGGGGGGGGGGGGGGTCTTTGGGGGGTGGGTTAGTGGTTACAGTGTTCAACTCTTGTTTTAAGGGTCGTGAGTTCGTTCCAGGTACATCACCCCTTCCCCCCTCTCACTGCCATCAAGTTCATCCAGTTGTGAATTGGTACCTGGCTTGTATAGTTAGGGTAGTGAAGGTAGTTAAAGTTCAGTACTGTCAGTTCTATGGAAGCAGGTGTTACATAGTCTGTCTTGTAGGAATAAACGCTGAGAATTTCTTGTCTTGTTTTTCTCATGGGAATTTTTAGTGTTGTATCAAGTCAGGTTCCGGGAATTTTGTATTTTTAAGTGAAGTTTGTCAGTGTGATGAGAGTTTTATTTATTTAAGATATTCTTAGACTGTTTCTGACTAGAGCCTCACATTCCTGGAAGATGATGTACTGTATACGAGTATTGTTTGTAACCTTGAGTAGGGACGTGTAGTTAAGGTGAGTGTGTCGGTATAATACACAGCCACGGTATTTCTTGGCGTGTGTGTGAGTCAGTACAGCACAGCCACAGACAGTCTTTGTCGGGGTCTGTGTGAGTCAGTACAACACAGCCACAGACAGTCTTTGTCGGGGTCTGTGTGAGTCAGTACAGCACAGCCACAGACAGTCTTTGCCGGCGTCTGTGTGAGTCAGTACAGCACAGCCAGTCTTTGTCGGCGTCTGTGTGAGTCAGTACAGCACAGCCAGTCTTTGTCGGGGTCTGTGTGAGTCAGTACAACACAGCCACAGACAGTCTTTGTCGGCGTCTGTGTGAGTCAGTACAGCACAGCCAGTCTTTGTCGGGGTCTGTGTGAGTCAGTACAGCACAGCCAGTCTTTGTCGGCGTCTGTGTGAGTCAGTACAGCACAGCCAGTCTTTGTCGGGGTCTGTGTGAGTCAGTACAACACAGCCACAGACAGTCTTTGTCGGCGTCTGTGTGAGTCAGTACAGCACAGCCAGTCTTTGTCGGCGTCTGTGTGAGTCAGTCAGTGGCTTTGTCATCTCCATTCACGAGAGGAAGTAAACGAGAAGAGAAAAACAACAATGTAACAATATCTGGGGAATCCATCTTTGTTTCCTATCTTCAGTGAGCCAAGTAGATGCCTTCACACACATATCCATTTATGTGGAGAAATTTATCGTGTAGGAAGAACCTTTGAGCAACCTTCTCTGTGTCATAACTTAAGTGAGTCAATTAGATCCGGTCTCATATCTCCAGTTAGGGGATAAATTTAACCTATGAGCCTTTTGAAAATCCACCTTTGTTTCGTGTACCTAAAGTGAGCCAATCAGAGCGATGGTTAAACGTAAAAACTTTTGAGAATTTGGGAGTTCAAGTCTTCATTATTGAGCTGTGTCCTACTGAGTGAATGTTATTATTATTATTATTATTATTTTTATTATTATTATTATTATTATTATTATTATTATTATTATTATTATTTACTGTCTTTCATTTTTTATGATTACTTTCACTATCTATCTATCTATCCTACTTTTACACTCACGTCTCTACAACAATGAAAGAGGAGAACCAGTTAGTAGTATGGTGGGTGGTGGTGGTGTATGGTAGGTAGTATGGTGTATGGTAGGTAGTATGGTAGGTGGTAGTGTGTATGGTATAGCTGGAAACTATTATGGTTGGTATGTATGGTGTGTATATTATCAACGTATGTATGGTACTTTGAATGTATGGGGTATGGTAGCAAATAATTATAAAGTATGGTACAATGGTGCATATTGGCTGTGGTGTCTGGAATGTATGGTAGCTGGGGAGAAAAGATACGTATGGTCGGGAAGTATGGTAGAGTATATGCCAAACGAGATGGATTGTATGGTTGTGTATGGTAGATGTATAATGACGGTGACAGAAAATGGTAGCGGGGAATGTATGGTTGGTGGTGGGAGTAGAGGCGGTGGTAGTGGTGGTGTAGTGGAGGGAGGGAAGGAGGGAGGGAGGCTAGCAGTATCACAAGGTTCGTCCAATCAATACCGGGGCCCGCCAGTTCTGACTCCACCAGGGCCTGGGATGGAGGGAAGGGAGGGAAGAGGAAGAGGAGGGATGGGGATAATGGGAGGGAGGACCCAGCCATGTTCCCTCCAACCTAACACACAAAATTTAACCCCCCCTCCCCTCTACTCCACTGCCCTCCACTCCCTCCACTCCACGCCTCCATACCACATGGTTCATAACTGTTGTGGTGGTAGTTGTGATTTGGTTAATGATTCAATAGCCAGAGATTATGGAGGAGAGGACCCACAGCCACACCACACCACGACCACACCACAGCCACACCACGACCACACCATGACCACAGCCACACCACAGCCACGCCGCACCAACAACCTACCACATGGTCTGTGCTAGTGGTGGTTGTGGTGGGTGGATGGTGGTTATAGTTATGTTGAGTGATTGGTAGTTGTTGTGAGCAATTGCAGGTTGTAATTATAGTGGGTGGTGCTAGTTGTAGTTGTTGAGGGTGATTGTGGTTGTAGTTGTTGAGTGGTGATGTTGTAGCTGTGATTGGGTAATTGTGGTTATATTTGAAGTGGGTGATTATGGTTGTGGTGGGTGATTTTGGTTGTAATTGCGGTGTGTTCATGTGATTGGGTGATTGTGCTGTGGTAGTGGTTGCGTTTTGCAATGATAGCTGTAATTTGGTTGACAGTTCACCTTATGTCTCACCCCCCCCCCCCCACCCACACACACACACAGCCAATCACATGGTCAGTGTTGTTGTGGTGGTGGTGTTTGATTATGGTAGTGTGTGGTGGTGGTGGTGATCGTGGTGGTGTGTGGTGGTGGTGGTGGTGTGCTGGTGTGGTGATGGTGATGGTGTTAGTGTTAATTTGATTGATAATTGGGATAGTTGTTATGATGTTACTAGTAGTCTGGTTGATAGTGGTGAGTGGCGCTAGTTGGGAGTGGTATCAATAGTGGTTGTGTGGTAGTAGTAGAGTTCAATACCTGGATGAGGCTTAATTAACCTACCTGTAAGTTTACCTTCATAAGATGGTAACAGTACAGTATAAGGGTATTAGTGTTGTCAGTGTGTGGGTGTGTCTGGGTTAGTGTTGTCAGTGTGTGAGTGTGTGTGGGTTAGTGTTGTCAGTGTGTGAGTGTGTGTGGGTTAGTGTTGTCAGTGTGTGGGTGTGTCTGGGTTAGTGTTGTCAGTGTGTGGGTGTGTCTGGGTTAGTGTTGTCAGTGTGTGGGTGTGTCTGGATTAGTGTTGTCAGTGTGTGGGTGTGTCTGGGTTAGTGTTGTCAGTGTGTGGGTGTGTCTGGGTTAGTGTTGTCAGTGTGTGGGTGTGTCTGGGTTAGTGTTGTCAGTGTGTGGGTGTGTCTGGATTAGTGTTGTCAGTGTGTGGGTGTGTCTGGGTTAGTGTTGTCAGTGTGTGGGTGTGTCTGGGTTAGTGTTGTCAGTGTGTGGGAAGCAGAAGGCGGTGAAATAGGGAGTCGACGACCTTCTTCTCCTCCTCCTCCTCCTAAAGCAGTATGAAGCTTGGGTTAATAACTATCATGACGTGGGGGAAAGGTTATGGTACTGACGGTTCCCAATAGACTTGTGATACATAATATAATTTTTTTTTTAGATCACGAACCCCTGTCAACCAAACACTACCACCACCACCACAATCACAACCACTACTACAACCACAATGACCACCACAGTCTCCCGGAATAATATGGTGGTTGAGTTAGAGATTAAAAAAAAGAATATATATGATTCGAGAAGAAGAGAGTAAAGGTGTTTGTCTCTCTCTCTCTCTCTCTCTCTCTCTCTCTCTCTCTCTCTCTCCACCCCTTAAGGCAGAGTTCCAATAGGCTGGTGAAACTTGGGTAGCGTGATGGATGAGACTGGAACAACTGGGCAATTTTCAACTGAGTGGAGGGGGGGGGGAGTGGGGAATATTCCGAGGGGAGGTGTTGGCTTGGTGGGGATTGAGGGGAGGTGGAGGGGGGAGGGGAGGGGTTGGTTTGCTGGTACTGGGGGAGGTGGGGGAGAGGGAGGGAGGGAGGGAGGGGTTGGATTGTTGGTACTGGGGGAGGTGGGGGAGAAGGAGGGAGGGAGAGGTTGTAGAGCTGCAGAGTTTCCTTGTTACAAAGTTGTTAGGGAACTTGGGTGGTATTTCTCCTATGATTGTTTTACGATTATTGACCGCAGATGGCCAATATGGCGGCCAATTTTCTTATTGTTGTCTTGATTTATATTTTATATTTATTTTCCTGGAGTTTGACGCGGAAAGTGGGGTCACGTGAAGATTAGACACCCCAGCTTATTTCAGTTGATGATTAGACATTTCTTCTTCGTAAAGTGGAGGGAGGCTGTCACTAGTTACCTGAGGGAGGCTGTCACTAGCTACCTGTGTGACGGGCCGGGACAGTTAGCTGAGGCGAGGTACAGGTGTCACCATCAACTACGCTTTTGGGTATTGCCAGAACATGTAGTGTGTGTGTGTGTGTGTGTGTGTGTGTGTGTGTGTGTGTGTGTCCCTGCCAGTTAACACGCATGTATATAATTGTATATAATGCATGAAGTGAATTACAATAATGTTGAGAATAAAACAAAGATGGCAGGCAGGCGGCCATTTTTTTTTTCACATTGTCACTCTTAAAAGAGATACCAAGAAAGAAATTAATATCAAAGTTGGTATAATAATAATTAATAACACAATGACAAATGACAATAATGTACTATGATCTATTAGCGGCCATTTTTTGTTTGTTTTTGTTAGTACTTATTGTAAACAAACTAATATTTTTTATTATCATCTTTTATACAAGTTTAAAAAATACGAAAAACAAAACTATATGGGGATTTTTTTTTATTTATTTTTTTTAGTTTGGTAAAAGAAGAAACTGAAATGGCCGGGTGTTGGACGGATGCCTTCAGGGGACGGCTATTGTTGTACAGTACAGCTGGTTGTTTGTACTGGTGATGGTCAGGTGGTGATTGTTGTTGTTGGGGTGATAGTGATTGTGGTACTAGTTGTTGTGGTGATGGTGGTGGTGGTTGTGGTGGTCGTCTGGTGGTTATTATGGAAATCGTTAGGTCCTATTCCTACACGTGCAACATCTGTGGACGGCCCTACCGGTTCCGTATCGGCCTCTCGATTCACCTCAGAGCTCACCAACGAAGTTCCTTAATAACTTATAGCTGGATGATCGTCATACTCGATTCAAAATGACAGCGAAGTAGTAGTAAGTAGAGGATTTGTATGTATGTATGTACGTATGTGTGCGCCGAATTTTACAGTTAGGTCTATAAAAGAGGTCAAGTGTAGTGCCAAACATATTACCTAAAAACTTATGAATAGAGGAAACTACAGCGGGTTTATTGGCCCATACTAGGCAGTCCCGTTTACACCCAACCCCTATCGCTCATATTATGTCCAACTTATATTTGAAGCTGTCCGGCGTGTTCGAGTTAATGCTGATGTTTGGTAACTTGTTCCGTTCATCCACTACTCTATTTCCAAACCGGTGTTTACCGATCTCGCTCCTAATTCAAAACCATTATTCTGAGTTCGCTCCTGGTTAGGTTAGGTTAAGTACCTTCTTGTGTATCAAAGTCTTAGTATACACGGTGCTGTAACCCACACAGTCCCCAATTTATGTCAAGTTAGGTTTGGTAAAGCTCAGGTTAGGTTAGGTTAGCTCAGCTCAGGTTAGGTTAGGTGAGTTTAACAGTTCTTGTCCTTTAGCCTCACGTATTAATAACAACTTGTCTATATCGGACAACACACACACACACACACACACTGTAAGAGCATTATTTAATATCGTGTGTAAATACCAAAGGCAAGTTGGAAGCAATATTGTAGGTTAAGTTAGTGAGGAGACAGTGGAGTTGGTGCCGGCCCTGGGAGTCCCTGGCAAGAATCCTCGTTAGTCAGGGTCGTTAACAAGCAGTTGGGTAGTTAACTAGGGTGGAAGATGGGGACAGCCGGACCTCAAGGGACAAGTCCTGCCTGATAACTCTGGTGGAAGTGAAATTATCAAGTACTGTATGAGGAAAACTTTAGGTGCGTGTTGGTGGGAGTTTGTCGTGGTGTGTTGAGTTGGGGGAAGAGTGTGTTGTGGAGTGTTGTGTTGGGGGGAGGTTGTGTTGAGTTGTGTTGGGGGAAGGTTGTGTTGTGCAGGTGTGTTATGTTAGGGTAAGATTGCGGTGTGGTGTGTAGTGTGTTGTGTTGGAAAGTTTGTGTTGTGTTGTGTTGTGTAATGTAGGAAGCTTTTGTGTTGTGTTGCGTGGCCGGTGTCTTGCTGCTCTACCTTACACTCTGTAAACTTGCGGCATATAGTGTGTGGCCCTCGTTTAGTGCCACCTCCACCCCTTACACACCGTGCCACCCCCTCCCACACAGCGCCACCCCTTCCCACAACCCCTTCCCACACAGCACCACCCCTTCCCACGCAGTATCACCCACTCAAACATAGTATTACCTCCACCCACCACACTGCCACCCCCTCCCACACAGCGCCACCCCTCCCACACAGCGCCACCCCCTTTTCACACACTACCACCCCTTCTCACACACTACCACCCCCTTCCCACACACTACCACCCCCTTCCCACACACTACCACCCCCTTCCCACATAGTACCACCCTCCTCCCACACAGTACCACCCCCTTCCCACACAGTGCCACCCCCTTCCCACACAGTGCCACCGTGTTCTCTCAGGGGAGTTGACCAGATCCCCAGTCGACACTCACCCTGGGGCTTTCTTCAAACACCCTAAGTGGCCCGTAACGCAATATTCTTCAGGTAGAATCTTTAAAACAACTTTAAAATAGATTCACGAACTTTGTTTTAACTTTTTTTTTCGTAAATTTAATCTGACTTTTTTTCCGCTGCGTCAAATTTGGAGAGGGAGGAAAGGGAGACACGAGCGAGGTAAGTAGGTAGGTGGTGGTGTGTCGAGTGTCAGGTGGTGGTGTGTCAGGTGGTGGTGTGTCGAGTGTCAGGTGGTGGTGTGTCGAGTGTCAGGTGGTGGTGTGCCGTGTGTCAGATGCTGGTGTGTCGTGTGTCAGATGGTGGTGTGTCAGGTGGTGGTGTCGAGTGTCAGGTGGTGGTGTGTGTTAGGTGGTGGTGTCGTGTGTCAGGTGGTGGTGTGTGTTAGGTGGTGGTGTCGTGTGTCAGGTGGTGGTGTGTGTTAGGTGGTGGTGGTGTCGAGTGTCAGGTGGTGGTGTGTGTTAGGTGGTGGTGTCGTGTGTCAGGTGGTGGTGTGTGTCAGGTGGTGGTGTCGAGTGTCAGGTGGTGGTGTCAGGTGGTGGTGTCGTGTGTCAGGTGGTGGTGTCAGGTGGTGGTGTCGTGTGTCAGGTGGTGGTGTCGAGTGTCAGGTGGTGGTGGTGTCGAGTGTCAGGTGGTGGTGTCAGGTGGTGGTGTGTGTTAGGTGGTGGTGGTGTCGAGTGTCAGGTGGTGGTGTCAGGTGGTGGTGTCGTGTTGTGTCAGGTGGTGGTGTGTGTTAGGTGGTGGTGGTGTCAGGTGGTGGTGTCGTGTGTCAGGTGGTGGTGTCGTGAGTCAGGTGGTGGTATCGAGTGTCAGGTGGTGGTGTCGTGTGTCAGGTGGTGGTGTGTGTTAGGTGGTGGTGGTGTCAAGTGGTGGTGTCGAGTGTCAGGTGGTGGTGTCGTGTGTCAGGTGGTGGTGTCGTGTGTCAGGTGGTGGTGTCGTGAGTCAGGTGGTGGTGTCGTGAGTCAGGTGATGGTGTCGTGGGTCAGGTGGTGGTGTCGTGGGTCAGGTGGTGGTGTCGTGGGTCAGGTGGTGGTGTCGTGGGTCAGGTGGTGGTGTCGTGTGTCAGGTGGTGGTGTCGTGAGTCAGGTGATGGTGTCGTGGGTCAGGTGGTGGTGTCGTGTGTCAGGTAATGGTGTCGTGAGTCAGGTGGTGGTGTCGTGAGTCAGGTGGTGGTGTCGTGAGTCAGGTAGTGGTGTCGTGTGTCAGGTGGTGGTGTCGTGTGTCAGGTGGTGGTGTCGTGAGTCAGGTGATGGTGTCGTGAGTCAGGTGATGGTGTCGTGAGTCAGGTGATGGTGTCGTGAGTCAGGTGGTGGTGTCGTGAGTCAGGTAGTGGTGTCGTGGGTCAGGTGGTGGTGTCGTGAGTCAGGTAGTGGTGTCGTGAGTCAGGTGGTGGTGTCGTGGGTCAGGTGGTGGTGTCGTGAGTCAGGTGGTGGTGTCGTGAGTCAGGTGGTGGTGTCGTGAGTCAGGTGGTGGTGTCGTATGTCAGGTATGTTGACCAATAAACATTGATGATTCGATTTCCACACAATAATGTGTTGAGTGCCAGGCAGTAAGACATTAAGTACCAGGCAATGGTACCTAGAATGTCAGGCAGTCTTACTAAATGCCTGACAGTTACAATAAGTGCCACAGTGATACCTTGAGTTCCATGCTGTGTCATCTCGTGTCCCATTCACTGTCACATTGGAAACGACTAATTATTATTTTTTTCAATATCTTCACACAATATGGTCAAGTGATCCCGGAAACAAATATTCGGTGAAGGCGACTAGACTGATATTTCACCTGTGTCCACTATCTGAGGCGCCGAAATTCACTCCATCGTATAGACGGTGACGCCGATAGTGCCGTGACGTGGACCAGAGACGATTTATCACAAGCTGGTCCCCTTACGAAGTACATTGAAGCGATTAATGACTTACTATCAGAGTATATAATGAAGTCATTGTCTTAAGAGGGTGAGTATAGATTTTGTTAAGAATAATTATTTAGAGCTGTAGTAATCAAAAAGGAAAAACAACAATCTTATGAGGAAAAGGAAACAGCATTAGACATTAGTACTAGTCTCACCGAAGCAAGATCACTTTAGGGGAGATGAAGAAAAAAGAGACTGCCAGCTATGATGAAGTTGGGGCTGTCGAGGCCTACCATGGGTGTGGCGTGGGCTGGTGGTGGTGGTGGTAATACTGATGGTGGTAGGAGGTGGTAGTGGTTGGGTTGGTAGTAGTGATGGTAGTTGCCTGACCACTATCACCACCAGCCTGGCCACTAGAATGAATACCTCTCTCTCTCTCTCTCTCTCTCTCTCTCTCTCTCTCTCTCTCTCTCTCTCTCTCTCTCTCTCCAGAAACTTTAATAAACTACGGGAAAAACAACAGAAATATGAAAGCATGTCAACATAAACTACAGGTTGACAACACTCTTAGAATAGCTCGCTCTTGTTCATGTGTGTAGTGTTCAGGTGTGTATTATTCAGGTGTGCAGTATTCAGGTGTGCAGTATTCAGCTGTGTAATATTCAGGTGTGTAGTATTCTTATTGTTCTATCTGTTATTTACATGAACTCTCTCTCTCTCTCTCTCTCTCTCTCTCTCTTTCTTTATCACAACGACATTAATAAAGGAAATAAACACAAGATAAAACACACAAATAAAATGTTCCTCCCGTCGGCGTCTACCTGCTTGTTTAGTGACTTAATTACACAGTTAGATTCCTTGGCCCATTAAGGCGGTGTACCTCATTAATTATCATTCCTGGAGAATTACCATCTAGTAGACTCCCTCTCTCTTAAGCCCCCCTCAGTCCCCTCTTGATATATATAGTCCCCTCTTGATATATATAGTCCCCCTTGATATATAGTCCCCTCTTGATATATAGTCCCCTCTTGATATGTAGTCCCCTCTTGATATATATAGTCCCCTCTTGATATATAGTCCCCTCTTGATATATAGTCCCCTCTTGATATATAGTCCCCCTTGATATATAGTCCCCTCTTGATATATATAGTCCCCCCTTGATATATAGTCCCTCTTGATATATATAGTCCCCTCTTGATATATATAGTCCCCACTTGATATATATAGTCCCCTCTTAATATATAGTCCCCCCTTGATATATATAGTCCCCTCTTGATATATAGTCCCCTCTTGATATATAGTCCCCACTTGATATATATAGTCCCCTCTTGATATATATAGTCCCCTCTTGATATATAGTCCCCTCTTGATATATAGTCCCCACTTGATATATAGCCCTTGATATATAGTCCCCTCTTGATATATAGTCCCCTCTTAATATATAGTCCCCTCTTGATATATAGTCCCCTCTTGATATATAGTCCCCTCTTGATATATATAGTCCCCTCTTGATATATATAGTCCCCTCTTGATATATATAGTCCCCCCTTGATATATAGTCCCCTCTTGATATATATAGTCCCCTCTTGATATATAGTCCCCCTTGATATATAGTCCCCACTTGATATATATAGTCCCCTCTTGATATATAGTCCCCACTTGATATATAGTCCCCTCTTGATATATATAGTCCCCTCTTGATATATAGTCCCCTCTTGATATATAGTCCCCTCTTGATATATATAGTCCCCTCTTGATATATAGTCCCCTCTTGATATATATAGTCCCCTCTTGATATATAGTCCCCTCTTGATATATATAGTCCCCACTTGATATATATAGTCCCCACTTGATATATAGTCCCCCTTGATATATATAGTCCCCCCTTGATATATATAGTCCCCCTTGATATATAGTCCCCACTTGATATATATAGTCCCCTCTTGATATATATAGTCCCCACTTGATATATAGTTCATTAACATTATTATTTTTACCCCATATGTGTTATATGTCTCCCTTAATTGAAGATAAAACAATGTAGCAAGTCACAGTCGAGTCTCAACGCTATTTTACGCCATTTAAAGTCTATCTACAACCAGCTATTGTGTCGTAGGGATTCGGTCTTCATGTCAGAGGTTCCTGGTTGGACTCCATTTAGTGTTGTGTGGATGACGAGTCTGAATTTTTATTAGTTTCTCTGGTGAATTTATCGTAGTTTTCAGCCAATCACTTTGGTGCACCAATGTGTTAAGTGAATTCTTAAAGTGTCATTGTTTATTGATTCCTCCTCTTCCAATCCCTTCCTCCATTGCCATTACCCCTTCCCTTCATTGCCCTCCTTCCCCATTGTCTTTTTCCCTTCATTGTTTCCTCCCTTCAATGTTTCCTTCCCTTAATCCCCCCCTTTGCTTTCTTATCCTACTCCTCCATTGCCCCTTTCCTTTCCCATTGCCCCCTTCTTCCCCCATTGCCCCCTCCCTCCCCCATTGCCTCCTCCCTCCTCCATTGCTTCCATGTCTCCAATATTTTATCATTTCCGCCAAACTCCTCTAAATGGTACCATTCCCACGGGGTAACTTTTAAGGCACCATTCTCACTTTTCTTTAAATACATTATATCTGACAGCTACCTCTTAAAACAGGATTCTCGTCAAGTTTTTTTTATTGCAGCATCTCCATCAGATTAATTTTAAGGCGTCATTTCCACCAAGTTTCGCAAAAAAGACACCATTCTTATCTGAGTTCTCTATAGGCACCATTACCACGAGGTTCTTCTTTAAACACCATTACTATCAGGTTCCTTTTCAGCCACCATTTCTGTTATGTGTCTTTTTGGCACCATTCCCATAGTTTCACATCTAGGCACCATTCCCATCAGGTTTCTTTTAGGGCATCATTTCTCCCAAGAGGCTTTGAGGCAATATTCCCAGTGGGTTTCCTTTTAAACTACCATTCCCATGAATCCCCTCCAAGGCACCATTCCCATCAACTCTCATTCGTGTTCTAGTCACCTTGGCATCTGGAACAGTGCCGGGGGTGTCAGCGTCTCACTTGGAATGGAAGGTAGGAGTGTCTAGGTCTTTCTTGAGGTACAGGGCAGATTGGATTCTGGGTAGAGGAGGAGAGGAAGGGGTGGCTGGGGGTGGTAAGAGAGAGTAAGGGGTGGCTGGGGGTGGTAAGAGGGAGGAAGGGGTGGATAGGGGTAGTGACAGGGAGGAAGGAGTGGGTCACCTCTTTGGCCGGTCCTGATTGGTCGTCCACAGGAAAGGAACATGAATGGTCATTTTGACACCCGGATGATTGGGTCGTGTCGGGATACAAGATGTTGTGTCGGATGGCTTCGGGATAATTGGGGTTTTAGTTATGTGGTCGGACGCTACCGGTATGGTCAGATATCGTGTATTGGCGGATTGGGGTGTATATATTGAGTGTTGTCGGACGTTGTGTAGTGTCGCAGTCAACCAGGTATAGTGAGGGCGGGTGGGGGGGGGGGGGAGCAGGCGAGAGGAAATATGTCACTGTTTATCAGTCAAGGGAGCGAGGCGAGGCGTGCCGGGGATATTGCATCTTAAAATTTCATAAGATTTAGGAGTTAGCTGGAATAGGTTCGTATGAGCCCTCCTCTTCCTCCTTCTCCTACTCCTCCACCACCTCATCTAGGCCTAAACTTTCCTCCAGTAAGGTTGTCTATCATGTCCCCCCAATTTACCAGGCTGTCTTAGCTACGTACTTAGCTCTACGTCTGAAGGGTTGTGTCTCAAGTCTTACTTTTCTCAAATTACAAGTTTGTTTACATCTTGTAGAGTCGTAGTCCGTTGTTCAACTTCAGGATTGACTGTATCGATTAACTACATTGCTTTCACTAAGTTTGCAAGACTGTATATAGCTGTTTTACCTCCCTAGTTCGGTCGTGTTCGTTAAATTGAGGCTCTTTTTATCCCGTCGGTTCGCATGTCCCCTCACCTCTGCACCACGAATCCGCTGCATTGGTTTGTCAGTGTTTGTTGACTTCTTTCCAGTAGGTGGCGTTGTACTTTCATTCTACAAGCGGCTGTTCCTTCCTCTTGTCTTTTGTTGCTCCTTAACCTGGTGTCATGTTCTTACTTTCCACATGTCAGGCTGTTGCTGCTCTCAAACTGCTTGTGGGTGTTTTCGTCTTCTTGCTCACATTCTTCGAGGACCTCCACTGTGAAGAACTTTGTCGAGGTCCTGCTTGAGATAATTAAGACTTTTTAGTGGTCGTGTCTTAAGCGGTGTCTAGAGTCTCGGGCTCCTTGTGCGTCTTGGCAACTTCTGTCTCTTGGCAACATGTGTGTCTTGGCCTCATGTGTGTATTTGCATCATGTGCGTCTTGGCATCATGTGTGTCGTGGCAACATGCGGTTTCTTCCGTTTTCGACCAGCTAACATGCACTTCCATAGGGCGGTACTGTGCATTTTTCCTAAACTTCCAGACATCTTCCACTACTGGAGAGGACAACAACGTGTACTTCCTGACGCAGTTGTACCCAGCGGTGTGTGCTCCTCCTACCATTTAGGTCACTTACTTCTTGAGATTTCTTACGACACCACCACCACCATAACCACCCACCACCATTCACCACCACTGTAACAAACTGTCACCACCCACCACCACCACCACCAATGTCTTCTTTAAGGGCGTGAGCAAAACAATTTAATATTTACTCCGTGGCCGGGGAGACGTGAGGTGTTAAGGGGAGGGAGGAGGGAAAACTCTTTGGCAATAACGATCCCGTGTAAAAGTGTTGAGTGATTGATGAGATGAAACTCTTGATGATGTGGTCCAGTGTGTGTGTGTGGGAGGATGTGTGTGGGAGGATGTGTGTGTGAGGATGTGTGTGTGTGTGTGGGGGGGGGTATGTAAGGGTGTATTAAACATTGAAGTAAGTATAGTGGTGATGTGGGATATTTTGTGTCTGTCTGTGTCAAGTTAAGAGTGAATGTGATTGACAGTGGGTGGTGGTAAATATGGAGGGGGGGGGGGGGGGAAGCTGGTGAAGACTGACGTGTTACACCGCTCAGCTCGACCGATCTGTAACCGATTGATTGATTGTGAACCACCAACAGTGACACGCCTCACCCATCACACGCCTCACCCATCACACGCCTCACCCATCACACGCCTCACCCATCCCACGCCTCCATCACACCCCTCACCCATCACACGCCTCACCCATCACACGCCTCACCCATCCCACGCCTCACCCATCCCACGCCTCACCCATCACACGCCTCACCCATCACACGCCTCACCCATCACACCCCTCACCCATCACACGCCTCACCCATCATACCCCTCACCCATCACACGCCTCACCCTTGATTGGCCACGGTAAGGCACACTGGACGTCCCCCACACACGAACAACATCCATCAGTCACATCAGGAAGGACACGTATTGGTATGACTAATATAACTACAAATTTTCCGAGAAGATGTTTTTAGGCATTACCTGAAGATTAGACAAACCAGCATATTTCACCTGATGATTTAACACCATAACGCTAACCTAACCTAACCCTTCCCCTCAGGTAATGATTAAGGTGTTTCTAATCTTCAGGTGATCCGAGTTTTGTATAATAATGGAAGGTGATATATTATGCTTGTTTACATGAATTGAGATTAAGAGGTGAATATAGATAATTAATTAATGTAATGTGGTGTACATACAGTACAGTATGTCTCTGTGGCTTGAGATCATATACCCTCTATATGTATGTGTGCAGTGTTAGGTTCCTTTCACCTCTCTGATGCACATCCCTCTCGTCTACACTCTTCTGCTCCACCTCCTGACACCTCCACCCCTCTGGTTCCACACCCATCTGCTCTACCTCTTGACGCCCCCACCCCTTTGGTCCACACTCCTCTGCTCCACCTCCTGACACCTCCACCCCTCTGGTTCCACACCCGTCTGCTCTACCTCTTGACGCCCCCACCCCTTTGGTCCACACTCCTCTTCTCCACCTCCTGACGCCCCCACCCCGCTGGTCCACACCCTTCTGCTCCACCACCTGACGCCTCCACCCCTTTGGTCCACACCCTTCTGCTCCACCACCTGACGCCTCCACCCCTTTGGTCCACACCCTTCTGCTCCACCACCTGACGCCTCCACCCCTTTGGTCCACACCCTTCTGCTCCACCACCTGACGCCTCCACCCCTTTGGTCCACACTCTTCTGCTCCACCTCCTGACACCCCCACTCCTCTGGTCCACCCGTGGTCCACCGCAGCTGTGCTCAACATGCATGACGTCCCACTCCGCTCCTCGTCACATGTGTTGCAGCTTCTCTCACATCCTCATGTATGGTAGTGAGTCGTTTATTATTATATCTCGTGTGTGTTGTATCCGCGATAGTGTGGTGGAATGGGTGTGGGAGGGTTTGGTGGAGTGTGGTGGAATGGGTGTGGGAGGGTTTGGTGGAGTGTGGTGGAATGGGTGTGGGAAGGTTTGGTGGAGTGTGGTGGAATGGGTGTGGGAGGGTTTGGTGGAGTGTGGTGGAATGAGTGTGGGAAGGTTTGGTGGAGTGTGGTGGAATGGGTGTGGGAGGGTTTGGTGGAGTGTGGTGGAATGGGTGTGGGAGGGTTTGGTGGAGTGTGGTGGAATGGGTGTGGGAGGGTTTGGTGGAGTTTGGTGGAATGTGTGTGGGAGGGTTTGGTGGAGTGTGGTGGAATGAGTGTGGGAGAGGATGGTTGTGGGATGATGGTGGAGTGAGGTGGAACAAACAGGTAAGAGTGACAGGAACAGTCAGTAAAACAGACAGGTAAGAGCGACAGGGATAGTCAGTGGAACAGACAGACAGACAGACAGACGGACAGACAGACGCTTGCTGACGAAGGAGATGAGGTGACGCTCCAGGAGGGTCTTTACGGCCCCCTAGAGACTGTAGGGCATCTTGATGGTTCTCCGGGGGTGCCTCTTGGGGGTAGTCTCCGGGGGGCGTCTCTCGTTGGTAGTTTCCAGGGGGCGTCTCTCGTTGGTAGTCTCCAGGGGGCATCTGTCGTTGGTAGTCTCCAGAGGGCGTCTCCCGTTGATAGTCTCCAGGGGGCGTCTCTCAAGGGTAGTCTCTGGCGGTGGCGAATGCTGTGTACCTTGTAATGATGCTTTCACTGTACCTGTTACCTGATGGTTGTTAAGGATCTCTCCGTCACTCTCTGTCTCAGGTATTAGTTTAAACAGTCGTATATCTTTAATGATTTTAGATCTCAAATATTAACTACAGAAGGGAAGAATATGTTTGTTATTATTTTGTCCGTCCGTCTGTCTGTCTATCCATTACTTTTGTTTATCGGGAACGTAATCTTAGAAGCAACTTGACGAATCTTAAAGGAAATTTTGAAAGATGTGTTATAGAACGAGGTGTGAAGGACCAATTTCATGTGAGCGTCAAAGATCATTCATTTCATTTTTCCGAAGTGGTTTTAATTTTTGTGTCAATGAAGATATTTTGTTACAACTTAAACTGAACATGTATCATAGCCCGAGAAAATACACAACATCAAATTCAAATGTCTGTGTCAAAGGTCAAGGTCACAATTGAAGGTCAAAAGGTCATAAATATTGTCTAGAGCGTGAGGGGTTATATCAGTGAATATATTTTGAGTGAAACTTCAAGTGAATTTTTTTTGTTACCAGGATATTAAGATCACGGTCACAGATGAGGGTCATAGGTCAAAGGTCAACCCATTGTGGTAGTGATACGGGTGTTATGAAACATTAAATCTGTGTGTATCATAATTAGGTATAGTTCGTGTTTGTTTGTTTTTTATGCTTTTTTCGTGAGGTTAAAGTTTGTTACCCGCACCGTGTCTCATCAGCTCAAACATTAATACTCTGTAAATGTCAAAAGTATTTTCTCTTGCTGGGAAATATCTGGAGTTCCCTCGTGTCATGTTTCATTGTGTGTTGTAGGAAGATTTAATGCTTTTCTTTTACTCCATGATGTGTTGTGTTGATGTGATGTGTTATGCTGTGGTGTGATGTGTGTTATGATGTGTTTTTTTGTGTTGTGATGTGTTGTACTGTGTTGCTTAGGGCTTTGCTGTTTTGCCATGTGTTGTTATTATGTATTGTGCTATGTTGGGTCATGCTGTGTTGTCATTATATAACCTAACCTTTTCAATAGCTAATCACCGTCTCTCTCTCCCACAGGTAAGAGTTCTGTGAGCTGTGTTGAGCTATTCTTCACTCCTTCACCCGCTACTAAAGGGTTGTACATCGTAATGGCGTTCTGTACATGTTCCAGGAAGGTGTAAGTACGTTGTGTCTGTTGTTTTAAGTGTTAATTCGAACTGGTTGTTGTTTATATCCATAGTTCAGTATTGTGTATTTTTAGGATCAGTTCCTTAAGGAGAAGTGAAGGACACAGGAGGAGGAGTTCTTTGTGAGATTGTTCACCTAACCGGACAACTCGAGTCTCTTACACTGGTATGAAAATAATAGAGTAGTGATAATAAAGGGATATAAGAAGGAGGCCAGGTGGCCCGCCGTCCATCTGGCCCGCTATGGCCACTAACCAATATAAAAGAAGATATGATCATCGAGGTTGACTTAGTAACTGAATTAAAGTTATACCGTGGAGCCGAAGAACCAGAATTAGATCATTGCTTTCATTTACGAGACACTGGAGCTAATATTTTTGGGATTTGTGGAGGAGCTCTGGAGAAATGTTGTGTTGTGAGAGTGGCTCCAGGCCCCGCCCGCCGCCCTCTCCTATTCTGCTTTGTGATTGCAATCTTGCACGGGCACACTGGCAGAAAATGGGCAATCATGTAGTTTGTGCCCGCCCACCACGCCGGCTACGGGGCGTACCTGCTGGAATATGCTGATAATTTGTGTATATATATATATATATATATATATATATATATATATATATATATATATATATATATATATATATATATATATGTATGTATGTATACTGTATATATCGACGTGTACAAGAGCATCTCTCAAGCTTGGTCTTAAGGGTGAGCGGTCAAGAGTTTGCTTATAATTTGCCTCCTTAAGTGTGTCGAGTTCCTGGAGACTGTTTGTGTTTATTTTGATATATTCCTCAAAGGTAATGTAGGTTGAGATAATACAGCAGGTGCGGGTACAAAGATATCCAATAGTATACTGTATAAAGATATCCTTATACGGTCAAGTATAGGTAGAGAGACTGGTGTTCATGTATGTACACCTACAGTTAAAGACACACCCTATGTTTACGTTCAGGTATAAAAGTTTCTTCGCATGTACAATACAGGTAAGGTACAGGTACTTATCTGTGTTGCTACAAGTGTAGAGTTCTCCTTGTATATATGGGTTCGGTTTTCATGTATGTGAAATAACAGGTACTGTTATAACCATGTATGTGCGAGTACTGTTAGTGGAGATTTCCTTTTTTTTTCACACGTGTAGGTACACACAGGTGGCCATGTATTTGTTAGTACAGGTAAACAGATGTTACAGGTACAGGTAGAGAACTTTCGATATAAACAAAGGCATCGGGACAGGTACGGTATTACCAACATAGATGCTGCTGTTGCAATGTCTTAACAGTGATCCAGTTTAGTTGTTGGTAACATTATCGCCGCTAGTTTCTTTCGGGTCTTGTGTGAGAGAGAGATAGAGAGTCATTCTATCAGTAACAGGAACTAGAGAAGCTATATTAAGTTCGTGAATTTTAAGTGAAAAGACTTATAGGTTTTAATAAAGTAAAACACAATAATCTTATAGATATCTTGGAATTATACCCAAAAAATCTTGACTGGTAACAGGAGGCTACAGTGTTAGTTCAGTAAATATTGAACTAACTAATTGGTTCAGAGTTAGACACGGTCACAGGGAGTAAGACAAGGCTGTGTTTTATCCTCAACATTATATATTATTAATGAGAGAAGTTATGAGACACTGAAGGAATAAAAGGTAACGGTATAGTGATATCAAATAATACACTAAGTAGACGATATTACCCTTTATCTCAGACAGTGGAGAGACATTACAAAAACTCGATATAATATAGGTTAATAGATGTGGCCACTCGATATAATAATAGGTTAATAGATGTGGCCACTCGATATAATAATAGGTTAATAGATGTGGCCACTAGATATAGTATAGGTTAATAGATGTGGCCACTCGATATAATATAGGTTTAATAGATGCGGCCACTCGATATAATATAGGTTTAATAGATGTGGCCACTCGATATAATATAGGTTTAATAGATGTGGCTACTCAGCTGTGTTTAAGTGGCAATAATATACGTCATCTGTGCCGGAGTCCTTGACTTGTGGACAGAATCAAGGTGGCTGCCAGGTAGAGAGGGAGGGGGGGTTAGAGGGGAGGAGGGGATTAGAGGGGAGGAGGGGGCTAGAGGGGAAGAGGGGGTTAGAGGGGAAGAAGGGGTTGGAGGGGGTTAGAGGGAACTGGGAGGTTGCAGGGATTGATTGTATTTTTCCCCCTCAACTGTTTGATAACTTTAACTTGGTGTTCTATAACCCATGAGGGGATTATGTAACCTACTGGGGTGGGGGGGAGGGGAGTGGAGGGGGGAAGGTAGGGGGTACTGTAGGGGTTTTTTCCTTCGATTTTATGGGATTTTTTTTTTAGTTTAAGAGACTGTATTTGGGTTTAAAAGCTTTCTCTTGCAATAAGGTTATATTTTCACAGGGTCTTGGATACTTTCTTTGGGGGTTAATGTAAACTTTCTCTATGGTAAGCAGTTATTATTTTCTTAAGATAAAAGTTACAGGTTGATTAATGAAACTTTCTAAAGGGTAAGTAAGATATACTTTCCTTATGCTTGTGAAAGTTCCTCTTGAGAATAAGAAAACTTTATCAAATTTCTTTGGGGTAAAAAAAGTTTAATATTGGGTCACCAAATTACCCCCAAAAATATTAAACTTTTTTAAAGGATAAGAAAACTTTTAAGTGAGATGTTGAAACTTTCTCTAAGATAACGAACTTTCACTGGGAGCAAACAAACTTTACCTAGGGCCATGGAAGTTTCTCTGGTGGGTGATGACGTGACTGGGTGATGACGTGGTGGGTGATGACGTGGTGGATGATGACGTGGTGGGTAATGACGCGGCGGGTGATGACGTGGTGGATGATGACGTGGTGGGTAATGACGCGGCGGGTGATGACGTGACTGGGTGATGACGTGGTGGATGATGACGTGGTGGCTGATGACGTGGTGGGTAATGACGCGGCGTGTGATGACGTGACTGGGTGATGACGTGGTGGGTGATGACTTGGTGCGTGATGTGGTGGGTGATGACGTGGTGGGTGATGACTTGGTGGGTGATGTGATGGATGATGACGTGGTGGGTGATGACGTGATGGGGTATGACGTGGTGGGTAATGACGCAGCGGGTGATGACGTTGTGGGTTATGACGTGGAGGGTGATGACACGAAGCGAAAAATGGAGTAATGGGTGATAGCTCGACGACGGGTGATGCCATGGCGGCTGGTGATGTCATGGCAACGGGTGATGGTGTGGCGGCGGGTGATGTCATGGTAGCGGTTGATTTCTTTTTAATATATTATTTATTAATTTATTTATTTTTTTGTAGAGAAAGGAGGGGTGAAAGAATATTAGAGGTGGGGGAAGGAAGTTATAGTTCGGAAATTGAAGATATTTAGGAGGAGGTAAGAGAGGGCGGGCTGACCACCTAGCTAAGCTTATAGTGTGTTAGGGTTGTGTCATGGGTTAGTTATTGTCTGTCGGTACAGGCACTAGAGATCCTACCCTGTCCCATATATATGGGTGTTTTGAGGACCTTATTTCATATTCCGCCGACCCTACTGATGGATGCTAGTCTAGGGAGGTTGTCTATAACCGAATCTAGGTAAAGTGCTCGAAATCAATTACTCGAAAGATAATTTCTCGAACTATCAATTGCTCGACAGTAAATTGCTCGAAATAATTTCTCGAACTCGACAATAAATTGTTCTATTCGAAGCTCGAATTGAACAACATGTGGGAGGAGTCAGTACAGCTGGGGGCAGAAAAAAGTACCGTGACTACGCAATGCGATTAAAGAATATTGTATCAAACTATGACGAAACAAACAATGTAGAAGAATATTTAAGAAGTGTTGCATACAATATTTCATACTAATAGAGTAAATATTGGCAATAATACATTTTTATTTTATTATTTTTTTAAATATGAAGAACAAAAAAAATAATAAAAATGTACCCGTTCTTGTTTTAAACTATGACGAAACAAACAATGTAGAAGAATATTTAAGAACTGTTGTATAATAGAAATGTACCCGTTCTTAATTTTATCTGTTCAATTAACAATAATAAAGTTGTATTTTTTTATCTTATTTTTGGATATTCTTCATTAAACCACTATTTTCGAGCAATCTGCCTTTCGAGCAATTGATCGTTCGAGATATTATTTTTCGCGCAATTGATTTCGAGAAATTTACCGGATACCGTCTATAACCTGGCCGTGTAGATCGGGGGTGGTAATGGACCTTTTGAGATTTGGTAACTTTTTGGGAACCATATATGGTTGTTGTCGCTATCTGGTGGGAGTCTTTGAAGGAGTTCTTACTCTGATCGTTCTATCTTTTGCCAGACTCTACTGGCATGGCGGCTAGTGATGGCGCGGGGGCGGGTGATGGCGTGGCGGGGGGGGGGGGGGGGGGGGCAGGACACGAGACGATGGCGGGGTGTAAAACAGAGGAGACAGCCATGACTCCTGGTGGAATGGCGGAGCTCGACATGACCGCCGCCCTACATCACTGGTCACCGCCTCGATGAGTCCATTCCTGCCGCCCCAGAAGGAGGAGGAGGTGAAGAGGAAGGGGAGGAGGTGGTGGTGGATAAAGGGGGGGGGGTGATATGGAGGGGAAGGAGGAGAAGATGGAGGAGGAGGTGAAGGGGAGGGGAGGAGGAAGAGGGGATAATGACTTGGGAGGTGGAAGAGGGGGATGAAGAATGAGGAAGAAGTGGAGGAGGGAATGAGAGGCAAGAGTAAAAAGGCAAGCAAAATTAATAGAATGGAAATAAAGAGGAAGGAAGGAAGGATTGAGAGAGGGGCAGAGGAGGGAAGGCAAAAGGATGAAGGAAGAGGGGAGATGTGGATAGTTTGGGCGTGCAAGAGGGAGAGAGTAGGTGAAAACGAGGGGAAAACGAGAGAGAGAGAGAGATAGAGATAGGTGAGAATGAGAGAGGGAAAGCGATGAAAGAGAGAGAAAGAAGAACGGGACAGAACGCGAGGGAGAAGTCTGACAAGGAGAGGAGATGAATGGGAGTGGGAGAGAGTAAGGATGAGAGAAGGGGAGTGTGGGAGAGGGAAAGAGTGAGAGTGAGGAATGGAGAGAAAGAGAGTTGACGAAAACTAGTGAAAGAATAGGAGGAGAGAGTGAGAGAGTAAGATTGGCTAAAGGAGAGGGTAAGTGATGGAGATGGAGACTGAAAGAGGGATTGAGTGAGTAAGAGTAGAGATAGAATAAGAAAGAGGGGAGAGGGAGTAAGAGAGTAGGAGAGGGGACAGAAAGAGTAAAAGAATAAGAATGAGGTGAGATAGGGAACGGAGAGAGAGAGAGAGAGAGAGAGAGAGAGAGTGTAAGCAAGAGAGTGGAATGGGGAGAGAGAGAGAGAGAGAGAGAGAGAGAGAGAGAGAGAGAGAGAGTGTAAGCAAGAGAGTGGAATGGGGAGAGAGAGAGAGAGAGAGAGAGAGAGAGAGAGAGAGAGAGAGACCACTTGTATATATGGTCAGTGTGTGTGTGTTGGTTTTACCAGTGGATACAGACACATCTGGCAGGTTAGTGACGCTGTACCCATACCGGAACACTCAAAATGTAAACTCTGTGATAAACCTTTAAAGCATATAATTGAATACTATATTATTGAATGTAACACTGTCAAAGACTTCAGGCCACCTGGCTTATTGTATCATGAACTTTGTAATTACTACATTGAATCAGGAGTGCTTGAGGACATTCTTGCTGTTTATCCAAAATTTGCCGCTAGTCCACACTGATTAGTCCTCAATTAGAATATGACTCCTAATGTATATGAACCTCTGTCCTGCATGGCAGTGAGAAGTGATACCACCCTCAGTGTCAAAACCTGACTGAATTACTCAGAATAGGCAAACTGTTCTCCAAGCTTTGCCAATAAATTTGTTAACTGTTAACCGGTGACGGTGCGTCCTTCTTCTCCTCTCTTCCCTCTCCCTGACTCTTTCCTCTTCCCCCTCACACCTCTCCCCGTCCCTTACTCTCTCCTCGATTAGTCAAGTATTCTTCTTCTTCCCTCTTCTCCCCCATCTTCTTCCATCTCTCCACTCATCACCCCTTCCCTCTTCCCCTTTATTCCCCCTCTCTTGACACTGAGTAACCGAGTCCTTCTTAACACTCCTTAAGTGATCAACATTTTCTCCCTGTCACTGCGAGTAGCTGAGTTCCTTCTCCCTGACCACTCTCTTTCTCTCCGCTCTCCTCCTCCCCTTTCTCCCTCTCCTAGAATGGCCAAACCCCCCCCCACGTATAATGGTGACAAAGGGACCTGGAGTAGAGACAAAAAAGCCAGCCATAGACGGCAACTTTTGTAGACAATAATGGCTAGGCGAAAGGATGGCTGGGAGGCGCAGGAATGAAATTAGGTCAGAATTATATGAAAATGAAGAAAAGTTGAAGCAATATAGCCATGGAGTTTGGCCGGGGAAAGAGGGGAGTTTTTTAATGAGCGCGTGATACATGGTACCTCAGGAACCCGTAAAAACATTATAACGGGAGGAGGAAGAGGGGACGACATGGCGACCACCACCACGGAAAACAGCTGATTAGTGTCAACAGAGAAAATCAGCTGAGCAGTTGATGAATCTCAACACATCAGCTGATTTATGCCGAGGGGGGGAGGAAAGGGAGGGGGAGGAGAGGGAATTCTTACGTAAATAAATAACGATATAGGTAAAAAAAATAGCAACATGACACTATGAACGAGAGGGGAGGAGTAGATGGGGTGGTGGAGCTGTCATAAAGATGTCATGTTCCCCCCCCCCCCCTCCTCTACTCCCTCCTCCCCATATTAAAAAAATCTCGTCAGATTTTAGATGAGGGGTGGCTCGAAGAGTGGGGGGGGGGGGAGGGAGGCTATATAATATGCAGTATATTGCTTCATAACACCACCTGTCCTTCCCCTCCCTTTACCCCCCTCTCACCCCTCTCCCTCACCCTTATTCCCCCATCCTTCTCTCTCTCTCTCCCTTCTCCCTTCTTTCTCTCCTCGTGCTAAAAGAAGAAAAAATATTATTAATTTATATTTTTTTTCTGGGATGTTTTAAATTGTATTTTTCTTGTTGTAGATTGAGGTTAAGTTAGTCTCTCTCTCTCTCTCTCTCTCTCTCTCTCTCTCTCTCTCTCTGAACGTGACTGAACTGGGATTGAGTGATCAGTGAACGGGAGATCAAAGAACATGAAATTAGGGAAGAGATGAGATGGAGGGAAGGAAATGGAAAGGAAGAGGGAGGGAAGGAGGAAAATAAAGGAAATACGAAGAAACAAAGGAGAGAGAGAGAGAGAGAGAGAGAGAGAGAGAGAGAGAGAGAGAGAACGGGCGATCAAAGACAGGCTGGCCAAGAAGAACGTGAACTGGATCGTCTCTTTAGCTCGGGGGATTACGGAGACAAATAGGATTTTAAGGATGGCACAGTGATCGGGGTCGGTAAGTAGGAGGAGGAGGAGGACAGGGGAAGGATGGAGGAAGAGTAGGGGGAGAGAGAGAGACGGAGGAATAGAAGGATAGTGAAAAAGAGAAGGAAAGGATGAAAGGGAGAGAGATGGGGAGGAGGAAAGGAGATTTGTGAGGGAAAGGGGGAGAGAAGAGGAGAAAAGTGGAAATGGGGAGGGAAAGAGAGAGAGAAAAGAATGATGAATGAGGAATGAAGGAGGGAGATGAGGTTAGAGGAAAGGAAGGAAGCAAGGAAGTATAGATGGTGGCAGGGAAAGAGAGGAGGTAAGAGGAAGAGTGAGTGAGGAGGGAGGGAAGAAGAAGAAGGAACAGACGGAAGGATGGAGAGAGGAAAGATGATAGAATGAACGAAGGAGAAAGAGGAGAGGAAGAGAAATAAGGTAAGGGAGAGAAGGAAAATCCATGGTTAATTAAGAAGAGGAAAGGAAGGAAAGAAGAGGATGATGGAGCAAAGAGAAAAGGGAAGGAGAGAAGTGGAGGTCAGATTTGAGAAAGACAGAAGAATAGAATAATGATGATGAAGTAAGATAGAAAACATAGAGACAATAAGGAGGAAGAAAATGGGAAGAGGAGGAGGAAGAAATGAGAATAGGAGGAGAAAAAAGATGAGAAGAAAACGAATAGGAGACAGAGGAAGAGGAGAGGAGAGGATTTGATAAGTTTCAAAGTAGGAAAGAAGAATAATGAGATGAAAACGAGGATGGCTGAAAGAGACAGAGAACAAGAAAGATTATAAGCGGAAGGGAGGAAGAAAGAGAGTAAGAATAAGAGCAGAACAAGTACATAGAACAGGTGAATAAATGCAACAAAAGAGGCCCCGAGAAGGAGAGAGAGAGAGAGAGAGAGAGAGAGAGAGAGAGAGAGAGAGTATCAAAGATGGATGGGTGTTGGAGGGTGGTGGTGTAGGGAGTGTCAATAACTGAGGAAGGGGAAGCAGCACGTGCATTGGTAACACTGCAGGCGACTGGAAGATACCAAATCAAATCCACCGCTTTATTATATGTGTGTGTGTGTGTGTGTCAATCTTTAGCGTGCATGTAGCTATTTGCTCTCCGACTATTAAATTAGGGTGTAGTGAATCGATTGCTTTTACCCTTGCAAGAGTGCGTTCGTACCAAGATCCACCAGACCCGATTAGCGTACCATCACGGGTTGGCGATTCTTTCCTAAAGCTGGCCCCTGATTGGTCCGTTCACAGTTCTTGGTCATGATGTCGTCGTTTGCCGCTGGTGATTCGCCTCTCCTTCCCAACACACCACCTCCTGAGGGGGGGGGGGGGGGTTGTCTAGGTGCCGGGGTGTGTCCAGTGCTCCTCCTGGGGGGTGTCTAGGTGCCGGGATGCGTACAGTGCTCCTCCTGGGGGTTGTCAGGCTCCAGGGTGCGTCCAGTGCTCCTCCTGGGGGGGGGGGGGGTTGTGTAGGCTCTGGGGTGCGTACAGTGCTCCTCCTGGGGGGTGTCTAGGCTCCGGGGTGCGTACAGTGCTCCTCCTGGGGGTTGTCTAGGCTCCAGGGTGCGTCCAGTGCTCTGTTTTGTTGTTTTTCCCGGGGATGGTGGAGAGTTAATACCATTTCCCGTTGGGTGTAGTTTAGTTACCCCGTTAAAAAATACACGTATTAACTTGCACAGGGGGGAGGGAGTTTAAAGAATTAGTAACGTAAACAACACATACTAACACAAACCAGTTGAATTATTATTATTATTATTATTATTATTATTATTATTATTATTATTATTACTAAATTCTTCAGTAATTTACCCACACAACGGCGAGGATTAGGGCTGGTGAGGGAGGGAGGGAGGGAGGGAGGGTGAGGAGGGGGGGAGTTAAGGTGGAGTTCCAGGAATCGACTGCAGGTAGACATTGACTCAAATTTTCTTGCTGTTTAATGATGCAACATACACAGGTAGGTGGAGCTCGACGCCAGGCAAGCATAATCTCAGTGTTGTAGGTGTGTGTGTGTGTGTGTGTGTGTGTGTGTGTGACACGTTAATAATGTAGCAATTGTTATTTTAATGGGAATACCTACGTCACATTTTTGGTACCAACGTCAATTTACTGGTACCAACATCACATTATTGGTACCAACGTCACATTACTGGTGCCAACATCACATTACTGGTACCAACGTCACATTACTGGTACCAACATCACATTATTGGTACCAACGTCACATTATTGGTACCAACGTCACATTACTGGTACCAACGTCACATTACTGGTACCAACGTCACGTATTGCCTTCAAGATAATTTTATATACGAAATATTAGATACGTAAATTTAAGTGAAAATACCAATTAAATTTTTAATAAACTCATTTCACCAAAGGAATTTTTTTTTAAATAAAGGACAAAATGTTAATATGATTTAAATTCCTGATTTATTTTTTATACACGGAAAAGAAAGGAGATTTTGTTTTCGTCATTTTTGTACTTAGGGAAAAAATATTAATAGATCCAATTGTTAGGTTTTTATTATTTATTTTATTTTTATGATATATATTTTTTGTGTGAAGGGAAAGTGTAAGTAATATTTTATTTTAAGGTGAATAAAGGATACGATATAAAGGGCCATGGTATTTTGGTTTGAGGGGAAATTGTGTATTTTTTTTTTTGTACTAATTGAGAATTGTAATACGGTATGACTTTTATATATATATGGTAATGCGATTTAAATGCCAGAATTTTCTTTTCACGGTGGAAATGTAAAGGATTGATGTTATGAGGGGAAATAAGGGGTTTATATATATGAGGGGAAAGTGGGTGGGTGGGTTTTGTTACGAGGGGAAAATAATGGACCGTTTTGACGTTAGAAAAGTAAGGGATTTTTTTTTTCTATAAGGGGAAAGCGGATTTCTTTTAACGAGAGGAAAGTGCGGGGGGGGGGGGATTTTGTTAATGGGGGAAGTGGGGATATATTTTAGCTGAGGGGAAAGTGGAGGATTTATTTGAGCTGAGAGGAATTGAGGGGATTTATTTTAGCTGAGGGGAAAGTGGAGGATTTATTATAACTGAGGGGAAAGTGGAGGATTTATTATAACTATTAATTGTCCTCTCTGAAGTCAAGTCAAGGTGCAATATTTCTTACCTTTGGTCAGGTGAGGATAATATTAACCCTCTCTCCCCTCACTCTGCCGTAACTACCACCAACCATCTACCACCACTACTACTACCACCACCATCACTACTACTACAACTACTACACATCATAATACGACCATCACCACTACCAAACACCATCATGCACCAACAAACACCATTACATTCACTAACACCATCACTACTACCCCCCCCTCCACACACACACACCACCTCGCCGATCGATTGTGTGGAGCTGTGTGGTAGCTAACATGGCCCGAAAACCTGGCTTATTCAAATCTTAAAGAGATACATAGATAAATTCGACCTAACTTATGACCTTTGACCTGATAGAAGAAGATACAATTGGGTGAAATCATGGAGGAAGGAAGGTATAAAGCTGCTTGTGGATGGGCTGGTGAGTTAGAACTGTGTTGACCTTAATATATATATTTTTGACTCTCCATTTTCTGTTCGACACGCCCTGGCCAGACCCAACAACAAAACTGCATTAATTCGTCTACTTTTTTTTTTTTTTTTTTTTTTTTTTGTTCCGGAAAGTATTTTTTTTTTCACTTAATTGCGAAGCGAAATAGTTTGTAGAGTTTGTGCCTTGTGTTACCAGCAATTGATTTTTTTTTTTTGTTTAATCTTTATTTCATTTATGTTTTGTATCGCGTCTTTTGTTTATTACGTATGGAGAGAGAGAGAGAGAGAGAGAGAGAGAGAGAGATACGCGTGTGGAGGGGGAAGCCAAGTATGATCGATTACACATAGGGTGACGGCAACAACATTAAAGCCACACCCACGCCCCTCCCTACCCCCCCGCCGCCCCTCCCTCGCTCCCCCCCCGCCCCGTCCTACACAGCTGCCGGGCGTACGATCTTCAGTTTACTTTAATATTTCCTTTACTTGTGTCACTCGTAAACAGCGGCGCCGATTGTACCGTTGGGATTTATATACAACATAAAGGCTTTAGTTTTTACTGGATGATGCTTGTTCATTATAATTCTCCCAGTTTTTATTTTTATTTTTTTATTTTTTTTTTAGCAGGAAAGAAGAATGTTGGAGTTGTCGTAGTTGAGTTGTCAGTGGGAGCTAACCTAACCTAACCTAACCTATCCTATCCTTACCTATCCTATCCTAACCTAACCTATCCTTACCTATCCTATCCTAACCTAACCTATCCTAACCTATCCTAACCTAACCTATCCTAACCTAACCTATCCTATCCTATCCTAACCTAACCTATCTTATCCTTACCTATCCTATCCTAACCTAACCTATCCTAACCTAACCTATCCTATCCTAACATATCCTATCCTAACCTATCCTATCCTTACCTATCCTATCCTAACCTAACCTATCCTAACCTAACCTAACCTATCCTAACCTAACCTATCCTATCCTAACCTAACCTATCCTTACCTATCCTATCCTAACCTAACCTATCCTAACCTATCCTAACCTAACCTAACCTATCCTATCCTAACCTAACCTATCCTTACCTATCCTAACCTAACCTATCCTATCCTAACTTTACCTGACCTAACATACCTGAACTTTATGTAACCTGACTTAATTTAACCTACCATAACTTTACTTCACGTACCTTAACCTAATATTACACTAGGGCCACCAGGATCTGCCACACCAGGGCCACCAGGATCTGCCACACCAGGGTCTGCCACACCAGGGCCACCAGGATTTGCCACACCAGGGTCTGCCAGGGTTTGCCACACTAGGGCCACCAGGTTCTGCCACACCAGGGTCTGCCACACTAGGGCCACCAGGATCTGCCACACCAGGGTCTGCCACACCAGGGCCACCAGGATCTGCAACACCACCATGCACGGCCACAGGATCTTAAAATAACAAACACACGTACACACACCTTCATTAATATTATTATTGTTATTGTTGTTATTATTGTTGTGGCTATTGTTGTTATTGTTGTTGTTTATATAATTGTTATTGTTGTGTCTATTGTTGTTATTGTTGTTGTTTATATAATTGTTATTGTTGTGGCTATTGTTGTTATTGTTGTGGCTATTGTTAATGTGAATATTATTGTTATTGCGGTTATTGTTGTTGTGGAATATGCCTATCATTGTTGTGTTTATTATCATTATTATTGTTGTTTTTATTATTATTATTGTTGTTGTTGTTTATATTGTTGTGTGTCGACATGGAGGACAATTTTACCCACTCATAAAAAAAAGTCGTCAGGATAAATTTTACTCCAGAATGACCACAGTGAAGTCATCCTCAATTCTAATTTCATGGCGGAAGAACAAGCAGGCTTTTTGTTTTTCCTCTCTCTCTCTCTCTCTCTCTCTCTCTCTCTCTCTCTCTCTCTCTCTCTCTTTTTCCATTTTATTTACGTGTTGTTTTCTAAATTATTTTAAGGTTGGTGTAAAATGTCGTAAAAGTGCTGTAAAATATTGCGAATGCTGTGAGATATTGTGGAAGTGCTGTTGAAATAATGTAAACACTGAATGAGCTGTAAAACATTGTAACATACTTGTAAAACAATGAAAAAATGCTGTAAATATTGTCAAATTTACCAGACCTAGTATAAGTGCTGTCAAAAATGGGCGAGGGCGCTGTAAAACTTAGTAGAAATGCTGTAAAATGATAGTGCTGTAAAACTAGTGAATTCTGTAAACGGTGTAAATGTTTTATTACAGGAAGGAAAACGCTTGAAAATACAGATGTTTTTAATGTGTTGTTAAGCTGTGAGAAACTGTAAAATATTGTCATAATAAAAGCTTACTAACATTGTAAAAGTGCAGCTGAT
>CAUDMG010001490.1:6635124-6690124 GCA_958450375.1 Homarus gammarus
CTTTGTGGAGGAAGGGAGAGGGGTGTCGATGTGTGTGGTGGAGCGGTGTGATGTGGTAGAGGGGTATGGTGTGTGGTAGAGGGTGTGGTGTATGATAGAATGGTGTGGTGGGTGGTGGAGGAGTGTGGTAGAGGAGTGTGGTGGAGGAGTATGGTAGAGGAGTGTGGTGGAGGACCAGGGTTGGTGTGAAGTTTCTCGGGTCTTCTTCCTCCCTCTCTCGTTTGTCATTCATGAATATTCAGTCCAGGATTATCTTCACCCCACACCTCCCTCTTCCTCCTCCCTACACTTTCTCCCTCACCCTACACTTTCTCCCTCACCCTACACCTCCTCCCTCACCCCACACCTCCTCCCTCTTCCACCTCCCTCTCTCTCCCTCACCCCACACCACCGCAGAAGCCTCCCATCACAGTTGTTGTTGGTGATGGTGTTGGTGTTGGTGATGGTGTTAGTGATGGTGTTGGTGATGGTGTTAGTGATGGTGTTGGTGTTAGTGATGGTGATTGTTGGTGTTAGTGATGGTGATGGTGTTGGTGATGGTGATGGTGTTGGTGATGGTGTTAGTGATGGTGTTGGTGTTAGTGATGGTGATTGTTGGTGTTAGTGATGGTGTTGGTGTTAGTGATGGTGATTGTGTTGGTGTTGGTGATGGTGTTGGTGGAGGAGGCGAGGTCTGGTGATGAATGTTTTGTTCCTGTGGTAGATGGACGTGTTACTGTTGCTGTTACTTTTACTGTTACTCTTACTAATGCTATTACCGTTGTTACTTGGTATTAATGTAACTTCTGCAGCTACTTTGGCTGTAAACGTTACTGTTGCTACTAGTGTCACTTCCGTTGCTACTTCAGTTTCATTTGATGTCACTGCTTCTGCTACTGCCACTTCTGCTGCTACTTATGCAACTTTTATTGTTGTTGTTACTGCTGCTAGTTTTATTGTTTCTTACTGCTCCTTCTGCTACTTTATGCTGTTTGTTACTGCTCCTTCTGCTACTTTATGCTGTTATTATGCTACTTGTGGAATTACCAAAGGCCCTACAGGATGTTTGGCACTGAGAGATTATTTTTTTATTTAGAGGGGAGAGTTGATGGTGGTTGTTGTCATGCTGTGAGGGGAATTTTATTGACCTTTTTTGTGTCATTGTATCGTAGAGGAGAAAGTTGTTGGGTTGTTTGTGAGGGGTTGAGGGCGGCTGTGTCTTGGTTTAAATATATTTTGTTGTAAGCTTAAGAGTAGAGGGGAGAAGTGATATTGGTGAGGGGAGCCTTGATCGTGGTACAGAAGAGGGGAGTCTTGTTCGTGGTACAGAAGAGGGGAGTCTTGACTGTGGTTGATAACATAAAGTAACCAATGAGCCGAGTTTCTCTTACCTTTGGAGAGAGAGAGAGAGAGAGAGAGAGAGAGAGAGAGAGAGAGAGAGAGAGATTTACAGTTTGTAATTTCTTAACGTTGATTTTCTTCAATATTAGTTTGGACAAAATACTGGTAGAGGACTGACTCCTCCCCCCCCCCCCCCCACTTGCTCCTTCCCCTCCCTTTCCTCTCCCTCCTTTCTCTTCTCCCTCCCTCCCTCCTTCCTTTCTGCTCCTCCTTCCCCTACCCTTTCCTCTCCCTCCTTTCTCCTCTCCCTCCCTCTCTTTCCCTTCCTTCCTTCTCCCCAGGGGTCAAGGTCCTCACCTCTCCCCTCCTTGATGATAAATATTTCCCTAGCCTTAACCTTCCCCTCATCTCCCCTTGTCTGGCTGGGGTCATGAACATTTGACCTTATAGTATCACTTTCCTGACCCTGACCTTCCCTACCACAGATTAGGGTGGGTGACCTCTCGTTGGCGATGTCCTACTTGTGTACTCGGGACGCGTGACCACTGCAGCTGTGTCCTCCAGAAGTCGGGGATCTCAGGGTCTTTGTGCCTGGCTCGAGGCCCTAATCCCTTACCGATGGGGCCGATCTCCCTTCTTAAGCGATGCTCCCCTAAGTTTGTAATCCTCTTCTTCGTCAGGGAGGAGGTGTCTCGGGGAGTCCTATCAGCCTGGGAATGTGTTGGTGTGTCATGGGGGAGAGTCCTGTGTCAGAGATGGGGATGTGTTGTGTTGGTGTGTCCTGGGGGTGAGTCCTGTGTCAGAGCTAAGGATGTGTTGTGTTGGTGTGTCCTGGGAGAGAGTCCTGTGTCAGAGCTAGGGATGTGTTGTGTTGGTATATCCTGAGAGAGAGTCCTGTGTCAGAGCTAGGGATGTGTTGTATTGGTGTGTCCTGGGAGAGAGTCCTGTGTCAGAGCTAGGGATGTGTTGTGTTGGTGTGTCATGGGGGAGAGTCCTGTGTCAGAGCTAGGGATGTGTTGTGTTGGTTTGTCCTGGGAGAGAGTCCTGTGTCAGAGCTAGGGATGTGTTGTGTTGGTGTGTCCTGGGGGAGAATCCTTTTAGGCTAGAGATATGTATGTAGGCCTCTATGATTGTGTTGTGTTTCAATGTATTTTAAAACCTTATTATATTTTCTCTCCTTTGTCTCGTGTCGTCGTGTTGGGTGACCCTCTGAAATCGTGTTGACGTTTAGGAAGTTTTATAAAAATGAAAAATGACCAACAAAAAATGGTTCAGATTTAACTATTAGAGACCAGATTTAAGGGTCTTGTAGGCGGATTTCAATGGTAATGTAAAATCCAAGAGAAAAAAATGAATGAGTGTGAATAAATGAGTAAGTATGAATGAAGGAGATATGATCCCTATGGCTATGGTAATAGTGTGATAGTGGTGATGATGGTGGTTGTGATTATCGGATGGTGATTAATGTTGACGAACTGTTGAATGTTGATAGTGGCAGTGGTGTATAAATGATGACTTTATGTTGACTAGGGGAGATAGTGATGTCTAGTTGTGATGATGGTAGTTGTGAGTGATGAGAGTGAGAGACTAGGAGAGTGATTGTGACATTATAGAGTGACGATGAAATTATAGAGAGATAGTGGTTAGGGAGAGTAATAGTCTGTGTGTGTGTGTGAGAGTGGTGGTGGTGGTAGTGAGAGGCTGGGAGAGTGTGGAGATGAGAGCACCCTGGCAGCTCACACTCTCCCCAGGTCAACAGCTCCCCGGGGCCTCCTCTTACCTCCGTCCATCTTCACCTTATGCCTCTCCTCCTCCTCCCCCCCTTCCTCCTCCTCCCCTTCCTCCTCCTCCCCTTCCTCCCCCCCCCCTTCTTCCTCCTCCTCCTCTTCCCTACAGCACCTCTCCGCCTTTGTATCTCCCCCTCTTCTCTTTTCTCCCCTGCACCCCCCCCCTCCTCGACCTCTGCTCCTTCTTGTTAACTTCTCCTTCTCCTCCAACACTTCCTTCTCATCTTCAACATCTCCCTCCAGCATCTCCTCCTTCAACTCTCTCTCCCCCCCCCCCCCACGCTTCCCATCCTCTCCTTCCATCCCTTGTTTCTCTCCCCTCACTCTCACACCTTCCAAGCCATCTCCCGTTACTTTCCTCCCCTCTTCTTCCGACTTCCCCCTCCTACTCCCCTCTCCTCCCTATCTCCATTTCCCTCTCGTTCCTCTCTCTTTAAATCTCCCTTCATTTCCCCTCTTACCCTCCCTCCTTCTCCCCTCTCCTCCCCTGCCTGAATCTGGCCAAATTAGTATGCAGGCATCGTACGAGGTTCATCCGTCTGGAGGCCGTGAACACCAAGCTCTGTTCTATTTGTTCATCACTTGTTCTTCGTCTGTTCTTCACATGTTGTTCTTTTGTTCATCAGGCGTCATTTCTCTGTTCATTGGGTTTTTTCCTCTTTATTTCGTGTTCTTTGCGAGTTCATTTTATTTTTCATCTCTTTATCACATGTTCTTCTCCCCTTTCATTATGTGTTCTATTCCTGTTCATCTTTTGATCACGTGTTCTTCCTCTGATCATCAACTGTTCTTCCCCTGTACATCACATTTTCTTTTATCAGTTTCCACCAAGACACAAGCGAACACTGTCTCCATTTCCACCCCGTAACATCCTACCACACTACCGGCCACCAGGAGTCTTATAATAAACTCGTAAACTTACTTAACATTCACCACATAGGCCTATCTAACATTATAATGACTGTACTTAACCACAATGTACAACACCACTTAATAATAATAATAATAATAATAATAATAATAATAATAATAGTAATACATTGATCCTAAGCTGAGTTAGGACTAATTTTCAAGTCTTCATAAGCCGGAATTATTAGTGTATTACCCTTAACTGGTAACTAAGACAAAACACCAGTCAAAGTGACGAAATGGCACCAGTTAAAGGAACGTAATAGTACCAGTTAAGAGACGAAATCTAACACCACTTAGAGACGAATTAGTACCACCTAGGGACGAATTAGTACCACTTAAGGACGAAAAATAACACAGGTTAAGAAGACGAAATCGCTATAGTCTTAATAAAACTAGTTTAAAATGGCGAAATTAACTTAGGAAAATCTTTGTGACTCCTGTGTGGGGGGGTCAGCTGTAGTACTTGGCGTTTATTTGAGAGACGATTTATTTTCGCGGCTCACGTGGTAATAACCCGGTGGAGCCTCTAGACTATTATCTCTTCCTTCTATCCTGTGTGAAAGAAAATGTTTCTCTCATCTGATTCCTGGAAATTAAAAAAATATATGATAACACTTCTTTCATTAATTTGTTTTCTGGAAATTTTATGTTTCTTTCATCTGTTTCATTCTTTAAATGTTTATTCTTTCGTTTGTTTGTTTTAAAAGTATTTATTTCTCCCGTTTTCTAATCTTATCTAATTTAATCTAACCTAACCTAACCTAACCTAACCTAATTCAACTCTACCTATCCCCTTAACCCAACCCAACCCCAAGTGAGTACACGACAGAGCTACCTACCTATTGTCACCTGTTAAAGACAAACCAAAACAGACTTAATTAACCTAACGAAGGCAAACTAAACTTAGTCAACGGAAGCTATAAGAGAAAGCTAACGTGAAGGTATGTACTGTCTTAATGGTGGTCAGTTTAGCTTAGTTGGAGGTGTTGAGGGACAGCTATAATCTCGTAATACAGCTAACTAGTCTAAAGTAACCACGACTTCAAACCAAAGCTAACTACTGGGGGTAGTTATATCCCCCAGAACTACTCATCATACCCCAGAAATATCTCCAGCCTCCCCCAGAACTAGTTAGCATACCCCGAAGGTAAGAGATAAGGTCCGTGCCATATCGATCATCTGGCTGGTATTATCTTGAGCCCCCAGCCTCCCCTCCTTCATGAGTTATTCGTGTCATCAGTATGGGAGCGGGGGGGGGGGGTGGCCTACTGGGGTCCTCAAACCGCCCCTCCCCTCACCCCCATCACTAACTTTCGCGGCCCAGTTTGTTAGATCAGCCCAACATGTTCTGTATTCCTCCGCCTCCACCCACCCCGTGCACTACCCTCCGCCTTCTCCATGCACCCACTCCACCTCCACCCACCTACCACCCGCTGTCCACTCCTATGTAATATTTTATCTCATTAATTTGGAAACCGCAGCGCAGGTAGCAGGCACAGATACAAGTAGAGGTACAATAATTATTTCAGAATGTTCACAGACCACTAATTGTGTTCATATATTGTTATTTCCTTTTTGTAATTCAGGAATATCAATACAAGTACAGAGACTACAGCAGTACCCTAACACTGCTCTGGATGTACTGTATATGCGTGGATAGATTGGATCATGTGAAGATTAGTTCCCACGTTATTTCTCCTTATTACCCACCTTAACCTAACTTAACTTAACTTTACTGCTAACCTAACCTAACCTAACCTAACCCAACCTAACCTAACCTAACCTAACCCCCAGTTAACATAAAGGAGAAATAAACTAGGGTGTCTAATCCTCATGTGATCCCTTATATCCCATCACCTTGTAGGCACAGGCAGTAAAGACAAGTATTAATATCATTTACATCAAATTTACATACAGTTAGAAGGTAGAGAAGGTGTGAAGGGCCTTCTCATCTACCTGTCCCTAGATGATTGTTGTGGTCACCTGGATGATATTAAACTACCGCGGTCTCGGAACCCACGACAGGTATATGACAGGTAAACAAACGGATATTCACATGATAAGTACAAGTAATATGGCTGTTAACTTTTAATAGATTCACAGCTGGGCAGGTAACGAGATGTGTGTGTGTGTGTGTGTGTGTGTGTTGGCCAGGTGGTAAGGCCAAGGTAAGGAGGGTTCGAGCGGTGGCCCCACTAAGTTGAGTGGCGCCGAGTTTCAACGAGTTGTCCAATTTCAGTGTTGCCACAATGTCCCTTTGATGCTAGTTGGGAGCCACTCTCTGAGGGATTTACTTTTGTCGCATCACTGGAGTCACGTGGTGGTGGTGTGGTGGTGGAGCGTAAGTGGCTGGTGGTAGGGAAGGTGGTGGAGCGTAAGTGGCTGGTGGTAGGGAAGGTGGTGGTGGTGTGGTGGTAGTGTTGTTTTGATAGTGTGGTGGTAGTGTTGTTTTGATAGTGTGGTAGTGGTGGTAGTGTGACAGTAGTGTGTAGGACGATGGTGGTGATGGTGGTGGTGATGGTGGTGATGGTGGTGGTGATGCTGCTGCTGATGGTGGTGATGATGGTGATGCTGGTGGTGATGCTGGTGATGGTGATGATGGTGGTGGTGATGGTGGTTATGGTGATGGTGGTGATGAGTGTAAGTGATAAACCTTGAATTTTTAGATTATTGTAATTGATCAACCTTTTGTGGACAGTTTATATAGCTGGACATCCATACATGACGAACTCTTTCTGTTTTTTGTTCCTCCTCTCAGGTATCGTTATGACTCGCCTTGACAAAGCTCATATTCACCTGTTGTATTCACCATTAGAACGCGTTGGGTCGTCTGGGTCTTGGTGTTCTTTAATTTTATATCACGGTTTCTTCCCGCTGAGAGAGAGAGAGAGAGAGAGAGAGAGAGAGAGAGAGAGAGAGAGAGAGAGAGAGAGACCCCCTTACCCTGACCTTTGACCTGGTATTCACCTTTTACACAGCTCGTTGCGGTGGTCAGTCTGATGCACATCCATTTGGTTTATTTAAAGAGAGTTATGGGAAGTCTTGCGGCCTCCAGGTGTATCCCATTTTTTTTCTTTTACCTTGCGACGCTACCTTCCCCCCTCCCCCCCCTCCTTCCTCCGCTCTCACCTTTGACCTCTTACTCAACCTTGACCAAAACCCGTATAGTCTGGTGTTAGCTTCTTGGTTCATTCATGACTCCGGGCAGTTCGCTCTCTCTCTCTCTCTCTCTCTCTCTCTCTCTCTCTCTCTCTCTCTCTCTCTCTCTCTCTCTCTCCTTCCTTCCTCCCTCCCTCCCTCCCTCCCTCCCTCCCTCCCTCCCTCCCTCCCTCCCCCTCCTTCCCCCCTTCCTCGTACAAGCTTTCAGGAAGGCATTTGGGTGGTGTTGTGGCGGCTGGTCTCAACTCAACCCATCACTAGTTGGCAGCTACCAAACAGGGAGGTACTACTGCCTGGGAAGATATTGGAAGCGTAATGTGTTGTCTAATGGTAGACCCTGCTGCCATATGGCATCACGAAAATTGTGACCAAGTCTCAGGTTGCTGATCTGTCTTTCTGCCTCATTTAAACACAATTGTAGGGTCTCAATTGTTTCTCTTACATGACAACACAACATACATATAGCGTTTCTCACTACTGATTTGTTTTCATTCTTGTATTTCTTTGTATTTATTATTATTATTATCACAATGTTATTATTATTATTACCATTAATATTTCATTTTACTTTTTATTCAATTCAATTTCAATTGTTTATTCCTTGATAGAGGCAGCGGGATCCTAGTGCTGTCACTAGGTACCCCTGTACCACTAGGTACCCCAGAAGCATCTGGCAAGTGTGACAAGTATATGCAGTATAAATATTATAAAGGGGCTTACTAAAGCCTAAGGAAGGAAGGATATTCCTTTAACACATAATCAATGTTATTTACAAAATATCTGGCCAGTATGGGGAGGATCATCGTGTCTCCGTCAGGGGGTCGTGGAGTGGTGGTCCAGCAGGCGTCACGGAAGCGTTGTGTGTGGGGACATCTTAGGAGGTAGTGGATAAGGTTGCGGCTGTCGGGTCTTCTGCATAATGCACAAGAGCGTTGCTCAAGGGATGCGGTGATACCAATCTCCCAAGCAGTCATACCCAATGATGATACGGGCAGCAATCACGTCCCCTTTCCGCGACCCTTTCCCATAGACGTACGAGAGGTTACTTTTTATTATAAATTTTATTTACTATGAATTATTATTATTATTATTATATTTTCGCCCCCCCAGGCCCCGATGTGGGTCAGTGTCCTGTGCCCGGGTGAGCTAATCCCCGTAAAAAAAAAATACAAAAATAAAATATATTGTAGTAGTCAATGATGTTTCTAAACGTTGAGGTAAATGGTGGACGATCGACTGTAAGACTCTTTTTCGTATCATTTATTTATTTTTTATCTCTTATTTGTTTTTTATTCCCTCGTACTTTCTTCTTTTTTGTTTGTTATTCCTCGTCACAAATTCCACTTCGTCCACACCTGCTTCATGACATCATTACTACTTAACCTTGGTAATGTTGAGCTTTTGTCATTTAAGCGATTAATATAACCTAACCTAACCAGACAGTTCAGTCTTAACCTAATCAAGCTAAATTAACTTAACCAAACTTACCATAACATAAGTAGACCCAAACTAATCAAACCTAACCTAACTACACCTTAGGTAACGTAACGAAACAACCTTAGTTTATGATAGGTACGTAAATTGAGTCTACCTACGGCTGACTGGGCATGCGTACTTTGTGTGTGTGTTTGTGTGTGTGTAGTAATTCTCAGCTCACACGAGAGAGAGAGAGAGAGGGAGGGAAAAGAGAGAGAGAGAGAGAGAGAGAGAGAGTTATAGGTCCGTATTATTTCTCAGTGTTGACGTCTCTGTTGACCCAGCAGTCAATTATTGGTGCCCGGGACGTGATAGACCTGTGTGTGGGTCTGATTCACGAGGTGGAGAGAGAGAGAGAGAGAGAGAGAGGGGGGGGGGGGGTAAGGGTCAGTGCAAGAGACACCTTCCCCCTTGGATTTTATTTTTCCCCTTAGATGCTGTCCCAGGCTGGAGGGGAAGATTGAGGCAGCGGCTGGTCTCTCCCTCTCCCCCCTCCCTCCCTCTCATCTCCCCTTCTCCCTGGATCATTTCCTTCCCATCTCCTCAGTCCCCCGTGGCACTAGTTTCCCTCCTACCATCTCTTATTCTCCTCACACATCCTTCTCATCACTCCTTCCCCCCTCACAATCCCCAGCTACCCCTCACAATCCCCAGCTACCCCTCACAATCCCCTCCTCCCCTTCACAATCCCCTCCTCCCCCCTCACAATCCCTCCCAGCCGTCCTCACCCCTCACACAGCCCCCTCTTATTTCGTCTTCTCTCCATCTTTCCTTCCCCCAGTTCCTTTCCTTTACATATTGTTACATTTCCCTCTTCCACTTGACTCTCTCTCTCTCTCTCTCTCTCTCTCTCTCTCTCTCTCTCTCTCTCTCTCTCTCTCTCTCTCTCTCTCTCTCTCTCTCTCTCTCTCATATGTATCTCAGTATCACTCTTCGTCCTTCACTTTCCCTCTCCTCTCCCTCTCTCCCACCCCCTCCCTCCTCCTCCCTATCCCTAAATCCACTCCCTTCTCCCCGTTCCTTCACCACCTCTCTCTCTCTCTCTCTCTCTCTCTCTCTCTCTCTCTCTCTCTCTCTCTCTCTCTCTCTCTCTCTCTCTCTCCCCTCTAGCTCACACACACACACACACTCTCCCCTCTCCCTCACTCTCTCCTCCTCCTGGCAGCTGTTACGGGCAGAGACGTGACTTGGGTTCTATGAGTCGTTGGAAGCTTCTTGATTTTCCGTCTTACGTTCACTCGAAAACAGTTTTAAAAGTTTCGCTGCGATTTCTCTCCCCCTCCCCCCCCTCCCCCTCCTTCTGCTCCCTGTTTCCCGAGGTTTCCCCTAGGCTTCCCCCGGGTTTCTCAAGTTTTCCCCATTTCCTCCAGGCTTTACGAAGATTCTCCAGTTATCACCACCACACTTCACCATTCTTCTAAGGCTTCCCCATCACTCTCACGGGTACCCTGGGATTTTCTAGTTATCCCCATTCTTTCCTAAGGTTCCACAAGGCTTCCCAAGCCTCCCCAAGGTTTCTCTTTTTTTCACTTACTGCGATTCTCCAAGGCTTCCCCAAGCCTGTTTAGGTTCTCATACCCACAAGTCTTTCCCAGGGTCCATAAGGCTCCCCAGGGAATCCCCACACTCCTCAAGGCATCGGGCGCGCGTGTGTGTGTGTGTGTAATAATAATAATAATAATAATAATAATAATAATAATAATAATAATAATATTAATAATAATAATTAACGGTTTATTGAAAAAGTTCGGCAACCTGAAGGCTAAAAATATACATTGGACAAAAATTACTTATTACATACAAAGACATGGGGTGGGTGGGTCGTTTAACAAAATCTTTCATAACTGAAAGAAGAAGGAACATGAATTGAACATACAAATTATTATAGTTTACAGTTGATGGCCCGGGCCTGAGCTGGTCATGGAGACATCGGGTGGTGTGTGTGTGTGTGTGTGTGTGTGTGTGTGTGTGTGTGTGTGTGTCTGTGTCGAGAGTCTCTCTATCTAATAATCCCATCCCCCGTCCCTTCGCTTCCTCCACCTTTACCTTCCTACTTCTTCCCCTCACCTACCCCAACCCTGCCCTATCCCTTCCCCAGTGTCTTCGGTTACAAGAACTCCTCGTAGAAACATGCGGTATACTTGTTCTCTGTAATAACAATAATAACAACTTAATCTCCGCCTCTTACAAGTCTTGTTATGAAGATTAATTCCAGGTTGTGTTTCAGTGTATTATTATTATTATTATTATTATTATTATTATTTTTATTTTTATTTTTATTATTATTATTATTATTTTTATTATTATTATTGTTGTTATTCCTCTTGTAATTTTATCACTTGTTTTTCTACTAGTTGGTGTAGGCCTGAGCATGCGGGTCACTGAGTGTGTGTGAGTGTGTGTGTGTGATCAGGCGGCTGACACAGCCTTCCCAGGCACCTCCTGCATACCAACACCAGCTGCCGGGGGGGGGGGGGGGGGGGGTGGGGGGGGGCTCATTCTTCTTCTTGATCTTTTTTGTCTTCTCACTTTATCTCCCCCTTTCTTCCTTTCCCCCCCCCCCTCTTTTTCCCTTCCTCCCTCATCCTCCCTCCCTCCACCCCCCTCCTTTCCTCTTCTCCCTTCCCTCCCTCCCACCCCCGTCCTCCCTCCACCCCTCCCTCCGCGTGAGCAAGACAGGACGCACTTGACCTTTCGAGACGCTCCTCGCCAGTGCCTCCTGACACTTCACACCACAATTAAATTACACCGGAGAAATCGTAATATATTTTGACTGTTGTTTCTTCAGTCATTCTTGTCTCCTGTGTGAGTCCTGTCTCTTAATTTTATTTCCTAACTCTTAAAAACGTCAGGAACAGTTAGAGATACAAGCACAGGTATTCATTTAAGTACAGGTGATTATGTAAGTACAAGTTCCCATTTAAGATCAAGTACACGTAAATCAACAGGTATAGAGACATTCCCATATTAGGAAAAACAAAAACACCAGACGAACACTACCCAGAGTGACTGATCCAAGCACAGCAGCGAGTATGAGGTAACAGTGATATGTGTTATGAACCAGTGTGGGGTTAGGAATAATTAACCCAACTAGTAAGTGGTAGGATAGAATGAAGCGGTGGGGGAAGTTCTTTTGTTGACGTTTTTGTAACAAGACTCGGATTTTCAAGGATTCATAGCTTATTTATTTTTTTAATTTCCTAGGAATTATAGAACGCATTTAGTTACAGTAGAGACTTAAATGTACTTTTATAATCAATTTAATTATACTTACGTCACAAATTTAAGTGAATTTTTTTTATAGGTTTAAGTGTATCGTTGACACATATATAATAAGTGAACTTTTTACACTAGTTTGCCAGCTTAAGTGACCTAGATCTTCAACTTTTACGGGATGGAGTTTAGTCTTAGGAATTTACTTGACAGTCTGGCGGTGTTACGTGTCCGAAAACTCTACGGAAGTATCAAGAAATGTTTCACTCGCTGGCTCGTAAGACTAACTCAATAATTCAGTGTTGCCAGTATAAAGAACACCTCCCACTCACTCACTCTTCCTACGACTTTCATCTCCCACTTACTCACTCTTCCTACGACTCTCATCTCCCACTCACTCACTCTTCCTACGACTCTCATCTCCCACTCACTCACTCTTCCTACGACTCTCACTTCCCACTCGCTCACTGTTTCAATGACACGCACCTCCCACCCACTTTTCCTTTAACTCACCTCCCACTCACCCACGGTTCCTACGACTCTCACCGCCCACTCACTCGCTCTTCCTGTAACTCAACTCCCACTCACTCACTTCCAACTACTCTTATCTCCCACTCACTCACTGTCCCTACGACTCTTACCTCCCACTCACTAACTGTTTCAATGACTTTCACCTCCCACTCACCCACGGTTCCTACGACTCTCACCGCCCACTCACTCGCTCTTCCTGTAACTCAACTCCCACTCACTCACTTCCAACTACTCTTATCTCCCACTCACTCACTGTCCCTACGACTCTTACCTCCCACTCACTCACTGTTCCAACGACTCTGACCTCCCACTCACTCAATCTTCTTGTAACTCTCACCTCCCACTCTCTCACTGTTCCTGTTACTTTCGCTTCCCACTCACTCTTCCTGTAATTCACCTCCCACTCACTCTCTTCCTGTAACACTCACCTCCCACTCACTCTCTTTCTGTAACAATCACCTCCCACTCACTCACTTTTCCTGTAACTCGCCTCCCACTTACTCACTGTTCCTGTTACTTTCGCCTCCCACTCACTCTTCCTGTAACAATCACCTCCCTCTCACTCACTTTTCCTATGATTCTCGCTTCATGATTCCCTACCTATTGTGTTCTTAACCTATTGCCTTCTTCCTTCACCTCACCTCACCAAACCAAACCCTATCGCGATAGAGTGTTCAATCATCTTGTAAAATAAGCTTTGTAAGAGGATGACTAATCTTCATGTGAGTTCCTGGCTTATGAGCGGCGGCGGCGGCGGCATTATGGTCACCGAGAGCTGAGCAGTGGACGGTGAATTTAATAACATCTCCCTTGATAACTGAATATAATTAATGGCCATATATTTTAAGGTTTTAGGGACACCAATATACAATTTACTGGGTCTAATTTGTCATCACCCGTGTGGAAGGGGGGAGGGGTAGTGGATGGGAGGTAGAGGGGGGGAGGGAGGAAGGTGAGGAGGTGGGGGGGGGGATTGGGAGGGAGATGGGGGGGATAGTGTTGATATCTATCTGTCTATCTATCTATCTAGTTAGTATGACGGCTAAGACAGATTTAAAGGTGGGATTTACTCTGGCCATAAGTTACTATAATATATTGTACAGATTTGAGCCTCGGAATTAATGGGGGGATGTGGAGTCTTAATCTTATGTTGGTAAGGTAGTGTACAGGTGAGGGAGTGTACAGGTGAGGGAGTGTACAGGTGAGGGAATGTACAGGTGAGGGAGTGTACAGGTGAGGGAGTGTACAGGTGAGGGAGTATACAGGTGAGGGAGTGTACAGGTGAGGGAGTGTACAGGTGAGGGAGTGTACAGGTGAGGGAGTGTACAGGTGAGGGAATGTACAGGTGAGGGAATTTACAGGTGAGGAAATGTACAGGTGAGGGAATGTACAGGTGAGGGAGTGTACAGGTGAGGGAATGTACAGGTGAGGGAGTGTACAGGTGAGGGAGTATACAGGTGAGGGAGTGTACAGGTGAGGGAGTGTACAGGTGAGGGAGTGTACAGGTGAGGGAGTGTACAGGTGAGGGAATGTACAGGTGAGGGAATTTACAGGTGAGGGAGTGTACAGGTAAGGGAGTGTACAGGTGAGGGAGTGTACAGGTGAGGGAGTGTACAGGTGAGGGAGTGTAATTAATTTTCACCTAAAGACCTAAAAAATACACTTGTTTGTTGATGTATTAACACAGTTTTCTTGTCACAGGTAAGCGATGGTCCAGCAGTGTGTGTGTGTGTGTCTGCAGGTGAGGCAGGTGTTACAGGTAAGTTAATGCCAGTAGCCAATCAGCATACAGGGGGGTGAGGGAGGGGGGTGAGAGAGGGGTATTGCATTCTGGTGTGATAACTGAGAACAACTTCCATTTCTAACATGTCAACATTGGTACGATAAATTAGCCTTCAAACAACATTTTTAATACACACTATAACTGTCTTAATGTAAACAATAAAGACACCAATTTATATGATTGTCCTCGTAAGATTTATTCCCCGTGGTGATGGAATTGTTACCCTCCTTCTGGTGCTTTATTTGAACCTCATGGCTTAACTTCACAGCTCAACCTCACAGCTCAACCTCACAGCTCAACCCAACATGGTTCACGAGGACACAGCAATAGCTTCTTAATGACTGTACTAATGACAGTCCATCCCACCACCACCACTATCACCACCACCACCACCACCACCACCACCATCACCACTATGAGTACCACCACCACCACCACTATCATCACCATCACCACTATCACCACTATGAGTACCACCACCACCACCACCACTATCATCACCATCACCACTATAACCACTATGACCACCACCACCACCACCACTATCATCACCACCACCACCATCACCACTATGAGTACCACCACCACCACCACCACTATCATCACCATCACCACTATCACCACTATGACCACCACCACCACCACCACCACCACCACCACCACCATCACCACTATGAGTACCACCACCACCACCACCACCAGTATCCTCTCAGTTATTTTAATTTTTTTCTCAATTCTTTGATTAGTTTTTGTTTTATTTAATTTCTCCTGTCTCCTGTTCCCTTCTATCTTTATTTCTCTTTTATTTAGTTTTTCGTTTCCTTGTTTATCCTTCCTCCATTTCCCTTGTTTAGTTTTATTTCTTCGTTTTCCTGTTTGTTCTTCTTCTATTTTTTGTCTATTTGATTTTTCAATTCTCCTCTTTCATCTTTTTTTTTATCAGTTATAAAATTTTATTTCATTTGTCCTTTGTTTCCTCTTTATCAATCCTCCATTTCTTTGTTTTTATTCCATTTTATTTTATTTTCTCTTTCTTTTTATTCCTTCTCCGTGTCTGTTATCATTCTCTTATCTCATTATTCTTTCTCACTTTTCTTTATCATGATTCATTTTCCTGTCATTCTTATTTTTTAGTCTTATTTTGTTATCTTCTATTTTATCATTTATTGAATTATCCCATCTCCATCTTTATTGTACTTTGTGTTTTCTTGCTTATTCTACAATTATTCAGGTTTTTCATCCTTCATTTCTGTATCCCTTCTCTTAATTTCTCCTTCCTTCCTTCCTTCCTTTCGTCCTTCCTTCCTTCCTTCCTGTGTTTATTCATTCTTTTCTCTTCTCCCTCTTCTTATTGCATTTCTTTCTTCTCCTTCTTCTTCTTCTTCTTTGTTTTTCTCATCTTTCCTCCATCTAGGTGTGTTGGGTGGAAAGGATAGATGGATAGATGTGATAGGCTGTTCGGGATAGGAGACAGGATAGAGATAGGAGACAGGATAGGGAATAGGAGACAGGATAGGGATAGGAGACAGGATAGGAAATAGGAGACAGGGCTACAGATAGGAGACACAGGATAGGAAATAGGGGACAGGATAGGAGATAGGATAGGGAATAGGAGACAGGATAGATAGGTGACAGAGGATAAGATATAGAATCCAGACAATAGGGGATAAAAGCCACAGGATAGGAGATAGGGGGAAGGATAGGAGACGGGAGATAGTGGGTAGGATAAGAGACAGGAGACAGGGAATAGGAGACAGGATAGGGAATAGGAGACAGGAGAGATATAGGACAGGACAGGGAATATAAGACAGGATAGGGAATAGTAGACAGAGGATATGTGATATGGAACAAGACAGGGAATGGGAGACAGGATAGGGGGATAGGAGGCACAGGATTGGGGATAGAGGGACAGGTGTTCAGGCAGCCAGGTAGCATAACAAAGCGCCATCAACGGGCGATTTATCCCTATAATACACAACACTGTGGGATTACGAATGTCAGCCCAGGATGGATTTACGAGAACAAGGGAAGGAATGATGGAAGAATGATGGGGAGGAGGGAAGAATGGTGGAGAGGGAAGGAGGGAAGGATGATGGAGAGGATGGGGAAGGAATGAAGGAAGAATTATGGAGAGGAAAGGAATAATGATGGAGAGAAGAGTGGAGGAAGTAGGGAAGAATGATGACGAGGAGAGAGAAGGGAAAGAGGGGGGGGGGGAAGTATGATGAAGAGGAGAGGGAAGGAAGAAAGAATGACGGAAAGGATAAAAAAAGAAAGAAAATATGAAAGAAGGACGTAGATATCGAAGGAAGGATAAATGATGGAGAGGGGAAGGAAGGACGGAAGAAAGGATGATTGATGAGATGGAAGAAGGAAGAGGGAAGAAGTAAAGAATTATGAAGAGGGGGACTAAAGGAAGGATGGATAATAGAGAGGAGGAAGAGAGAATGATGAAGAGGGAAGAGGATGGAAGGAGGGAGAGGAGAAAGAACAAGAAGGAGATGGACAATAATGAGGCGGAGAAAGGAAGGGGAGGATAATTTTTTGTGAGGGAGATATTATGATAATGTAGAGAGAGAGAGAGAGAGAGAGAGAGAGAGAGAGAGAGATGACCTGAAACTTAAAATGTCAACAAACTCATCTTAGTCATCATTATATTAGGTATTTAGCAAATCCACCCACGATGACTACCAATACCCCTCAGTGCCACCACCCACTATGAGTACCAATACCCCTCAGTGCCACCACCCACGCTGACTACCAATACCCCTCAGTGCCACCACCCACGCTGACTACCAATACCCCTCAGTGCCACCACCCACGCTGACTACCAATACCCCTCAGTGCCACCACCCACGATGACTACCAATACCCCTCAGTGCCACCACCCACGATGACTACCAATACCCCCAGTGCCACCACCCACGATGACTACCAATACCCCTCAGTGCCACCACCCACGATGACTACCAGTACCCCTCAGTGCCACCACCCACGCTGACTACCAATACCCCTCAGTGCCACCACCCACGCTGACTACCAATACCCCTCAGTGCCACCACCCACGATGACTACCAATACCCCTCAGTGCCACCACCCACGATGACTACCAATACCCCTCAGTGCCACCACCCACGATGACTACCAATACCCCTCAGTGCCACCACCCACGATGACTACCAATACCCCTCAGTGCCACCACCCACGATGACTACTAATACCCCTCAGTGCCACCACCCACGATAACTACCAATACCCCTCAGTGCCACCACCCACGAAGACTACCAATACCCCTCAGTGCCACCACCCACGCCGACCTGACTCACTCCCCTGTTCCCTGTGTTAAATTATTACAGGAACATAACCATCACTGGAAAGATTAAGGTGAACACACAAGTCAAGTCTATTCCAGTTAAGTCAGGTCGTGTTCATTAAGGTGTTCAGTAACATTAATGAGGCCATGTAGCTTCTTGTATTATTATTATTATGATTATTATTATTATTTTTATTATTATTATTGTTGTTGTTGTTGTTGTTGTTGTTGTTGTACGAGGTGCAGGGCGGGAAGTGAGGTTAACGAGAGAGGGAGAGTTTTTGTGATGTTGGTTAATGACAAAGGAAGAGGCAGTCAGTGAGAGGGAGAGAGGGATGCAGGCAGTGAGAGGGACGAAGACAGTGAGAGGGACAAAGACAGTGAGAGGAACGCAGACGGTGAGAGGGACGAAGACAGTGAGAGGGACGCAGACAGTAAGAGGGCTACAAGAAGTGTGAGAAAGTGAGTTAGATGACAGAGGCTCCGTGGTGAAAGGATAAATGCCAGGAAGATAACGAATGGCAAATAAGTAGGGATGTGTGTGTGTGTGTGTGTGTGTGTGTGTGTGTGTGTGTGTGTGTGTGTGTTGTAAGACGCTGCAGCAAGATAATGAAGAAGAGAAACATGGAGACGGTGGCACATTACGCAAGACGGGTGAACGCGTTACGCCCTCCTTACAAGTAACCTTACGCAGATCCGGCTTAAATCCCAGAGGATGGGAGAGTAGTAAAGATACGCCAACACTGAAGGTAGTCGGCAATTTTTATGCCGCCAACACTACTGGTTAATCTACGCAATTTTGGCGTAAATCCAAGCTGAAGCAAGAGGAACCGAGGAGGGGGTAAATATGCCGGTAACAGCCAGAAGTAGGTGCAATTTACATGCAAATAGGCCCACTGGCGGCCAGTTGGGGCGTATGCAGAATGACTTTATTCTATAGATGAAAAATAAACATCTCGTGGCTAAGGGGGGGGGGGGAGGAGTGGTACGAGGAGGGGGTGTGGATCAAGGGAGAGAGAGCCACGGTCGACGTTCAGGCTCTCATCTGTTCTGATAATATTTTCATAACCGTGGCACAGCCTTTGTGGCTCTACACGCCGGAAATACCCAATGTCAGTATCTATTTCTAATGCCTTTCAGGGAATACAGAATGTCTCCAGGAATACATAATGAACTTGGAAATACCAGAGGCGACAGTCTCTTTCTCATGTTCAAGAGAATACAAAATATCAGTATTTTTCTAATGTCCCTGAAAATACGAAATGCAAATATATGATTCTAATTCTCTTGAAAAATATTAAATGCCTTTAAGGAATAATGAATACGAATATATTATTCTTACCTTTTATATCTGTTGCCAATACTGAGAGAAGGATCACGTAGATATTATAAGGGATTGAATAATGTTTATAATTAGTGGCTCAGGTACAACAAAGTGTCCTGCTGTGCGTCTCATCCTGTTGTCTGCTGTCTGTGTAGGCGTTATTGTTGTATTAGTTAATGTGTTTGATTATAGACAAATTTTAGTAACGTGAGTACACATTATATACGTCACTTGAAGCTTAAAATCTGTCTGGTTATGGTTGAGCTTCGGTTACTTGTACTACACAGAGTTATTACCAGGGTTTACTGTATGATCGAGTCGGGGGGGGGGGGGGGGGTTAAAGATAGTGTTACAACAATGTTAACCAAGCCAGTGTCGTAGTAGGATTATATATGCACAAGAAGGAAAAGAACATTTTTTTTCTGACACAGGAGCCGTCAAGCAGAGTAACGTGATATTCGGCGTTATTAAAGGTTAATGAGAGGGTCGCCACTTTGTTTGTAATAATAATAATAATAATAATAATAATAATAATAATAATAATAATAATAATAATTAACGGTTTATTGAAAGAGCTTGGCAGCCAGAAGGCTGAAAATATACAGTTACATATTTTGGGAATGGGTTTCGAATTACAAATAATATACAAGTAACATAAGTGACACAAATAAGACATATAATAACTAGATGGGGAAAAGCTCAAACTACAGTTCATTTCAACATAGTGACAGTGCAAGGAGTAGTGTTTACTGGGAGTGAATACACTGGTTTATTACAAGTAATTGATAATTTTTACAATGGTTGGGACTGGGCTGTTCTTATAGCGATCAGTTCGTGTGTGTGTGTGTGTGTGTGTGTGTGTGTGTGTGTGTGTGTGTACTAGCTCCTTTTAAAGTTATTTTCATAAGAGTTTAGTCGTGATGTTCTTTATAGTGGACCATTAATTATTTTAAAGGTGTAGCTTAGTGTGAGCTCGGGTGAGACACACCTGGGAAGAACTTTTATATGATGAGAAATCTACTCCCGATTGTTCTGTTTTATGTATGAAAGTTTTGGCTCTAGAAGTTTAACTCCACTGTACAGTATTAGCTGAGGATGTTTATATATATATATATATATACCTAACTAGGCTATAAGGTCAAGCCAATCATTCCTCCACTTGAATTTAGTGTGTGTACAGGTAATTGCTTCACTTGTATTGAACAAATATTTTACCGTTTATCCCATCATAAAAAAAAATAAATGGCATATATGTATTTTTGCTGTATTTCACAAGGGTCTAACTTGAATTGTTTACTATGTTAAAAATGGATATGGCAGTGATCGGAAACGGCCATGACTTCACCTCTGTTATGACTATATAATTAAGAAAACATCTGAACCTGCAGAATAGTTTATACGATCACATAGTAAATTAAAGTACAGGTGACCCATTATGTGTTACCTGCCTAATACGGTACTTAAGTTAATTTGATTTTCAAGCATCACCTGAAAGTTAGCTTCCCCAGCTCAATTCACATCCTAACACTACTTTAGAGGTTAGGTTAGGTTGGGTTAGGTCAGGTTAGGTTAGGTTAGGTTAGGTAGTTTAATCATTTAGAGAAATAAATTTACAACGCCTAGTCTGGAATAAAACAACGCTTATTATGGAAGAAAACGCCTAGTGTAGGGGTAATGAGATCTCTTACAGCGCATAGTGTGGAATTATAACCCATCTGTACAGGCGAGTCATCACATATGTTTGTACAGCCGTGAAGAAAGCAAGTAGCTGGCATCTTCACATACACAAAGGCGTCTCTTTATAGCTCTAACGGCCGGCCACTGTAGTTCACAGAGATCCATAACAAACTTTGACCTCTAGAGATGGTCGGACTCGTTCCGGGTCGTGATGTCTGGCGCCAACCTAATCTGTTATTATTTCTTTAACCTTTTGAACATTTGGTTAATTTGTTTATAAAGATTGTCAGAGAAGAGAGACAGGCACACGAATAGACATACAGTACAGAGAGGAATCCTATAGTCTTTTTCCGGGTTCAACGGTTGTGGACTGATAACATGGTAAAGACGCAGTATACTACACAAGGTTTGCCTTCATACTCTGCTGTAGGTTAAGATAATATGTTCTTAGTGAATTCTGGCTGTAGTTAAAGATTTTATGAGTTGTTGAGATAGGTGATGGTACTACTGGAGTGGGTGGTGGAGGGCGGTACTACTGGAGTGGGTGGTGGAGGGCGGTACTACTGGAGGCGGAGGATGACCCGCCTCCACCAAGCACTGACAAGAACAACGAGGGGAGATTTGCCTCCTGCTGACGCTTTGGCTGATTCACTTACTCATGGGTGCTGCTGACGGATGGTGGTTAAGGCTGACAGTTGGTGGTTCAGGCTGACGGATGATGGCAAACGGCTGATGGTTGGTGGGTAAGTCTGATAGATGGTGGTTAAAGTTGGCGGATGGTGGTTAAGGCTGACAGATTTTGGTTAAAGCTGACATATGATGGTTAAGACTGACAGATGGTGGTTAAAGCTGATAGTTGGTGGTTAAGACTGACAGATGGTGGCTAAAACTAATAGTTGGTGTTTAAGGCTGATGATTACTGATGGTTAAAGCTAACATATGATGGATTGGACTAACAGATGGTGGTTAAAGCTGATAGTTGGTGGTTAAAGCTGATAGTTGGTGGTTAAGACTGACAGAAGGTGGTTAATGCTGGCAAATGGTGATTAAGGCTGACAATGGTGATTATAGCTGATAGTTGGTGGTTAAGGCTGACTAACACCTTGTAATGAAAGACTTATTGTTGATAATTATTTCATGAAATGTAGAAGCAGCAGCAACAAGAACACAATAGCAGCAGCAGCAAGAACACAAAAAGAACAGCAGGATCACAGCAGCAGCAGCAGGAAGAAAACAAAGCAAGAACAGTAAGAACACAACAGCAGCAGCAGCAGCAGTAGAACAAAGAGTCAGACAGTAAGAGAGAGGAAGGGCGTTGTTGAAATGATAACGAGTCCAGCTGTATCATCACCGCCCCTCCTCGCCCCACTGGCCTCCTACCTCCCACTGAAGCGCACCCCATCCCTCAGCCATCAGGTCCAGACGCTGGGTTTGTATTCTCGAAGATTCTTACAGTATTACTTTTTTATTTCTTTCTCTGACCTGAAGATGAAAAAACAAAAAAAAACACCATTTGTCTTTGTACATCATTAGTTCAAGTCTATCTCTCAAATCAAAGTCTCACGATCAACTTCGAATCGCGCGCTTTAGTGAACGAGTTAGATGCTGTTCTTACGTCACCAATCAGGAGAAGACACAAGCTGACGAATATCCTAAGAATCTCAGGATCAAAATGTGCAGCTGGCGACTCAAGCTGGTTGTTGTGGTACGGGACTCGTCTTGTGTGAATGAATGAATGAAAGAAACGCCTTCAGTGTGTGTGTGTGTGTGTGTGTGTGTTGTGGAGGGTGTAGATGGGTCGTGATTTATGTGTTATTTCTCGACTTACTCCCTCTCATCTTTAAGACCAGACGCCGGTTATTTACGACTCACTCTGTTGAACGTTTTTAGATAGAAAATGTTTAATCGTTGTTGTAGCAGTGGAATGAGTAGGCCTTCATCGATGGTATTCCTCGAAATGTTCAGGAATGAGGAACAAAAATTTATACCCGAAACACTGTGTAGAAATCATAAGTGACTTGGATAGTTTTCTGAAATTTTTTTTATTATATTTTGTTATTCGTTATTGTGGGACATAGGATTTTTTTTCCCACTGTGAAATGAACTTTTAAAGAATTAGCCTTAAAGAATTCTATATAGAGCCAATACCTACACCACAGTCCCTGCCATATAGTGAGGCGACCTGGAGATACTGTATTATATCAGTGCTTCCTTGATCTCTATTTATGAACGTGATTTATCGGAAGCAAATCGAATCAAGAGTCTCAATTTGTGACATTACGCTGTCGCCTGTCGGTCTCTCTGATGTGTTGGGCCATAGTTAGTATCTCCCATCTTTATTTTGACGTGAGATAAGAGTCAGCCGTATCTATTTTGACAAGTTATGGACACCTTTTGTTTTCGTGGCCTGATGCTCCAACTACGTGATGAACGATAACTTGAATCAATAGCGATGAATTTTTGAAGAGAATTTGGTGTGTGTGTGTGTGTGTGTGTGTGTGTGACTCAACATGACCTCCTTTGTCTTCTCGGGTCACCTGTCATGGCGGCAGCGAGGACCTGGTCTGCTCTTCTAGGTCATATTTATTTGTTTATACACCGTTTTTTTTTTTTAGAGGAATGTCGAGTTTGCTTGTTTTATCGTGTGTTTTTTTTTGTGAATTTGAACGCTCTATTTTTTTTTCAGGTGTAATATGAGATTTTTGGGTCTTATTTTTATTTTTATTTTTTTAATGGTGTTGTAGATTTTCATTTATTTATTTATTTATTTATTTATTGTCGCGCGATATTTTACCTTTTTTGGGGGGGGGAGGGAGAGGGGGTGGGGAGAGGGGGGAGTAAAGGAGGGGGGTGGGGGGGGAGTCTCGTTTTTTCTTATTTATGACGCAGTGTTTAAAGTTCTTGACACGCTCTTTGTATACAGTATATATATTTTTTTTGCTGCACAGTTTTGTAATTTTGGAGTAAGATTTTTGCTATAAATTGTGTGTGTATGATTTATTTTTTTGTAGCCTGTAGGGTGTACTGTATATACTTTGTGGTGCACAGTGTGTATAATTATTACCGCGCAGTTTGTATGATTCTTTGACGCTGACGCACATGTAGTTGACCAGTTCGTTGGACGTCAATAACGCGCCATTATTATTTTATGTTGGCGCGAACCACAAGATTACCTGTGTCTCTGAAAGCAGGAGCAGGTGAGGGAGGGCTGAGGGGAGAGAGAGACGGGAGGACAGAAGCGGTTGAGGGAGGGGAGAGACGGGAGGACAGAAGCGGATGAGGGGAGAGAGACGGGAGGACAGAAGCGGCTGAGGGAGGGGAGAGACGGGAGGACAGAAGCGGATGAGGGGAAAGAGAGACGGGAGGACAGAAGCGGATGAGGGAGGGGAGAGACGGGAGGACAGAAGCGGTTGAGGGAGGGACAGACGGGAGGACCGAAGCGGGTAAAGGAAGGGAGAGACGGGAGGATAGAAGCATTATGAGAGTGTATTTGTGTTCGCTTGTGAATATGAAATATCGTGTGTGTGTGTCTGTGATTGTGTACGTTTCTTTATGCCTCATGTCCGCATGTGTGTGTGTGTGTGTGTGTGTGTGTGTGTAAGATCAGACTCGTTCCTCGCTATTTTCTTCATCATATTACGCCATAAAAAAGATCAAAGTTACCTCCAGAAAATTGATGGGTCATGACGGGTTAAAGACAGACTATTGACAAGAGAAGACAAGAGAAGGGAAAAGAAAATGGAGGAGGAAAAAATCTACCTTGAAACACACTCAACGTCAATTATAATCCGGTCAGTAGCGTAGTTAAAACAAGCAGAAAGGGGGGGGGGAGTGCTTCATCCTCCTCCTCCTCCTTCATGCTCCTCCTTCACGCAGAGGGGGCGACGGGGAGACGGGAGCCACGAACGGCGCCTATTGTGCGGACGACGCCAGCCAGGCAGCTCTTCTCATTTACAGTAAATATTCTCTCTCTCTCTCTCTCTCTCTCTCTCTCTCTCTCTCTGGTGATGAACGTTCCTCACCCCCGCGGGAAGATTTTCATTTTTAGCTCGTGTGTCTTGGACTTTCGTTTTACAGCTCTTTTGTTAAGCTTTCCTATCTCGCTGACTTGTGAGCTGAGACTTGAGTCCTTGTGAGCTGAGACTTGAGTCCTTGTGGGCTGAGACTTGAGCCCTTGTGAGCTGAGACTTGTGTCCTCGTGAACTGAGAAGAGTCCTCGTGAGCTGAGACTTAGAGTCCTCGTGAGCTGAGACTTGAGTTCTTGTTAGCTTACTTTAACTTCATTTTTAAGGCTGAACTTAGCTCCAAGTATTACTCCCTTTAATCAGGTGTTTATCTCTGTTAGCTTCCCAGCTCTGAGTTGTTGTAACTATAATGTTTTTTTTTTAGCTTCCTGACTCTGGTTAATTTCCTCGTTAGCTGCCACTTTTAGCTTCTTCGGTAGTTCCCTGTTCTTAGTCTGTCGTTTAGCTCGTAATTCAAGCTTTTTCGTTAGGTCGTACTTCAAACTTCCTCGTTAGGTCGTACTCCAAGCTTCCTCGTTAGGTCGTACTCCAAGCTTCCTCGTTAGTTCTCTGCCTGTCCTTAGCTTGGTGTCGTCTCTTTGTTGTTCCTCCTCCCCCTCCTCTCTCTCCTTTACCTCCCCCCTCCCTCACTTCCCTCTCCCTCCCTCACCTCCCTCTCCCTTACCTATCCACACCCCCATCTCCCTCCTGCACCCCATGGTCCTTCCCCCTCACTAGCCTTCCTTTCCTTTCAACCTTTCCCTCCTACACCTCCCTTCTCGTCTCACCTCACTCCACCTCCCTCTCCCCTCCCCTTCTCTCCCCACCTTCCCTACCATGACCCACTTCTCTATTCCCCTCCTCCTCATGATCCATTCCCCCCCTCCCCCCTTCACTCCCCTCCTTCTCCCCTCCCCCTTCACTCCACTCCCCTCCCTCTCCCCTCCCCCCTTCACTCCCCTCCCTCTCCCCTCCCCCCTTCACTCCCCTCCCTCTCCCCTCCCCCTTCACTCCCCTCCCTCTCCCCTCCCCCCTTCACTCCCCTCCCTCGTGGGTTGAGTCGGATGTATTGAGGTAAGATTTAACCCTTTTTTAACCTTTGTATTTTATTCAGATTTTAGATTTCCTTCACCGTCATTATCATTTTATCTCACTCCCTCTCTCTCTCTTTTACCCTCATTTCCTTCCTCATTTCCTCTCTTCCTCATTTACTCTCCCTCTCACCCACCCACTCTCTCTCTCCCACTTTCTCCTCCTCATTCCCCCTCTTTGTCTGCCCCCTCCCGAACGCTATTTTTTTTATTTCTTTCTCTCTTTCTGTCTCACTCTATCACTATTTTTCTCCTCTCTCTCTCTCTCTCTCTCTCTCTCTCTCTCTCTCTCTCTCTCGCGCGCGCGCGCGCGCGTCGAAATTCTGGCGTGTAAGACCCTTGACTTTGAAGTGAGTGTTTTTACTCTTTCTTTTGTAAAGGTGGGAGATGTTGAGAGAAGTGTGAGTTTTAGAGAGAGAGAGAGAGAGAGAGAGAGAGAGAGAGAGAGAGAGAGAGAGAGAGAGAGCACTTGCCCGTGAGTGTTCAAAGTGCGGTGGAAGGGAAGGTAGGGAGTGTGGTGAGAGGGCAGATAAAAGCTAGTAGGCCGTAGGTTAGTGAGTGCACCAGAGTACAGGTTATTGAGTGAGTGAGTGAGGAGAGAAGCCAGCCATTGTGCGGGTGTTGACTCGGTGAATAATGTAGCCGGCCCAGCGGCTCTGTGGACCGGCCAGGTCGGCTGGAGCCGCCCGCCCCGGCCTCAGCCGTGTGTCCTCCGGTAGGAAGAAAAACTGTGGCCAGATACTCTCAAGACACGGCTGTGTGTGTGTGTGTATACTGAGGTTAACAACATAGCTGTACCACATGTGTATACTGAGGTTAACAACATAGCTGTATCACATGTGTATACTGAGGTAACAACACAGCTGTTCCACATGTGTATACTGAGGTAACAACACAGCTGTTCCACATGTGTATACTGGGGTAACAACACAGCTGTATCACATGTGTATACTGAGATAACAACGCAGCTGTTCCACGTGTGTATACTGAGGTAACAACACAGCTGTACCACATGTGTATACTGAGGTAACAACGCAGCTGTTCCACGTGTGTATACTGAGGTAACAACGCAGCTGTTCCACGTGTGTATACTGAGGTAACAACGCAGCTGTTCCACGTGTGTATACTGAGGTAACAACACAGCTGTTCCACATGTGTATACTGAGGTAACAACGCAGCTGTTCCACGTGTGTATACTGAGGTAACAACACAGCTGTACCACATGTGTATACTGAGGTAACAACGCAGCTGTTCCACGTGTGTATACTGAGGTAACAACACAGCTGTACCACATGTGTATACTGAGGTAACAACACAGCTGTTCCACATGTGTGTGTATACTTAGGTAAGAACACAGCTGTACCACATGTGTATACTGAGGTAAGAACACAGCTGTACCACATGTATATACTGAGGTAACAACACAGCTGTACCACATGTGTATACTGAGGTAACAACGCAGCTGTTCCACGTGTGTATACTGAGGTAACAACACAGCTGTCCACATGTGTATACTGACTCGGTAACAACACAGCTGTGCCACATGTGTATACTGAGGTAACAACACAGCTGTTCCACATGTGTGTGTACTTACTGACCAGTGTAAAGAACACAGCTGTACCACATGTATATACTGAGGTAACAACACAGCTGTACCACATGTGTATACTGAGGTAACAACGCAGCTGTTCCACGTGTGTATACTGAGGTAACAACACAGCTGTACCACATGTGTATACTGAGGTAACAACACAGCTGTGCCACATGTGTATACTGAGGTAACAACACAGCTGTTCCACATGTGTGTATACTTAGGTAAGAACACAGCTGTACCACATGTGTATACTGAGGTAACAACACAGCTGTGCCACATGTGTATACTGAGGTAACAACACAGCTGTTCCACATGTGTGTGTATACTTAGGTAAGAACACAGCTGTACCACATGTGTATACTGAGGTAACAACACAGCTGTACCACATGTGTATACTGAGGTAACAACACAGCTGTTCCACATGTGTGTGTATACTTAGGTAAGAACACAGCTGTACCACATGTGTATACTCAGCGGCCGGTGTTGTCGCGTTTTGCGGGAATTTTTGGGAAAAACTTAAGGTAGATATGAATTTTGCTGCAACTTTGGCGAGAGATTGTAATGTACATAACTTATTTTACCGCCGTGTTTAAAGTCGCGTGAAGAATTTAAAAGGGTTGGAAATGTTGAAGAAAAGAATTCTTTGCTGTGGAGACGAGGGCGTGTTTGTCGTGTACACGGGGATGATGTGTGTTCACTCGTGAAGATACACCTTTAAACGGTGGTGACCTCGCCTCGCACACCTCGGTGGTGGAGAGTAATACATCTGCTGCTGTACTCCATCACCTTTGACCCGGTGTGGAGCTGTTCCTTCTATACCTTTAAATAGAGATCTGGAGGGTAATAACGTGAGTGGGGGGTTGCCTGCAGTAGTGGCAGCAGTGGCCACACGGAGGGCTGCTTGCACCTAGTGGCCACACGGGTTACTTACACCTAGTGGGAACCTGAGGGCTGCCTGCACCTAGTGGGCACATGGCAGGGTTAACCAAGCCACTTGCTGAATAAATTTAAAGTAATGGTTATTACAAAGAAATTATGTTTGCGTCTACGGCCCATACCATAAAATAGCTCCAGCATGAGCCATCAACAGCGCCTGGCGATTCCTCTCACCCTGCAATAACATAATCATACGAGCTACGCCAGACGAACATTGCTCACCTTGTGCCTAAGTCAAGCGTTAGTTAACTGTATTGGTTATAATTATTCTCCAAACATCACCCCTGTGTGTGTGGTCGACCATATGGCCAACACACAGCCCTCAGGTGTCTACACAACGGTGTGATCTAATTCTGATGTTTTAGAGAAGTGAAGGAGCAGCGTGGAGTGCAACTTTGCTACCTTGCTACTAGTAAAGGTCAAGTGACGTTGAGCGGTGGGTTTGCGAGTCCCAGGAGACGGCGCTTGTCAGGCGGCGGTGACTGTTCGTACTCTGAATAATGGAAGGCGGCCCGTCGCTGCCTGTCTGTTTACACTTACCTCAAATGTCACGTTTGGACAGCAGACGGGATTCATCTTCAGGAAAGTGTTACTGGTATTGTCTTGTGGCAGCTCCCTAAACATATCTTGAAGTCGTTCTTCGTGGAACCCGTCTTCAAGTAGTTCTTATAGAAACCTACTTTCAGGTACGTCAAGGAAGCGTCATCTCCAGATGACTCCGTAGGTAACCAATCCTCCGGCAGCTGACTGAGGAACACCAGTCTCTCGTGGTAGGTGGGAGAATATTCTCCAGAAAACTTCTTTACAAACCACTATGAAGAAACCCCCGACAGAATTCACTAACGGTTGGACCCACTTCCAAGTACCTCTTGAAGACGTACCTAACAAGAAGCTTCAGAGAACCCCCACCTTCAGGCACCTCTTACAGCAACTCACATTCAGACAGCTCCTGGAGAAACCCATCTTACGGCTGATTCATAAGTACACACACACACACACACGAGAGTGCTCCTCCACCCGCCCCCAAAACAGCATCTGGAAGCCATCACCACCAAGGATGACTCTTGATATGATTCGTTTATGGCATGGCAGGGAGGAGCCTTCGACCATCACGACCGACCCAATCATTTATAATGCCGGAAGCCACTCTGGAAGGAGGAGGTGTGTTCCCGGTGTCACTTCCTGGTACTTGAACCTGTCCCTGGTGATACCGGCCTCGCTGCCGGAGGATCGAGGAGGAGGAGAAGAAGCTGCTACTAACGTCTTGAGGGAATGGTCGTCACTACCAAGAGTCGCAATGGTATAAATTGAGATTTTCTTTACGCATTTTCACAGGTCTTAACTTGATGTATTTTCCGCGTACTAGAGTAAGAGGTAGAAGGTGGAGGGTATGGCACAGCTATAGTAAGAGGGTGAAGGGCATGACACAGCTATAGTAAGAGGGTGGAGGGCATGACACAGCTATAGTAAGAGGGTGGAGGGCATGACACAGCTATAGTAAGAGGGTGGAGGGCATGACACAGCTATAGTAAGAGGGTGAAGGGTATGGCACAGCTATAGTAAGAGGGCGAAGGGCATGACACAGCTATAGTAAGAGGGTGGAGGGCATGACACAGCTAAAGTAAGAGGGTGGAAGGCATGACAGCTATAGTAAGAGGGTGGAGGGTATGGCACAGCTATAGTAAGAGGGTGGAAGGCATGACACAGCTAAAGTAAGAGGGTGGAGGGCATGAAACAGCTATAGCAAGAGGGTGGAAGGCATGACACAGCTAAAGTAAGAGGGTGGAGGGCATGAAACAGCTATAGCAAGAGGGTGGATGGCATGACACAGCTATAGTAAGAGGGTGGATGGCATGACACAGCTAAAGTAAGAGGTGGAGGGTATAAGATGAAGAACATACGAATGGAGGAAACTGCAGCGGACCTATTGGCCTATATTGGGCAGTCCCGTTTACTGTACACCCAACTCCTACCGCTCATATACCCGTCCAACTTATATTTGAAGCTATCCAGCGTATTCGAGTTAATGATGATGATTAGTAACTTGTTGCACCACTCATCCACTACTCTATTTCCAAGCCAATGTTTACCTATCTCGCGCCTAAATCTAAATTTGTCTAATTTAAAACCATTAAGGTGATTATAAAGGTGAACAACAGGTGAACGCGACACAGCTAAGGTGAACAACAGGTGAACACGACACAACTGAGGAGAACAATAAGTGAACACGGAGAAGAATACAAAACACAGTAACAGTAATAGGCATATAACTACCAATGTTCCCCACCTATAGCTGTGCTGTGAGGTAGGTTAGTTTAGGCTTCTTTTGGTTAGGTTAAGTTAGATTTGGTTAGTTTAGGTTAAGTTTGGTTCAGTTAGGTTTGGTTAACGTAGGTTTGGTTAGATTCGGTGAAGTTAGGTTCGGTTCGGTTAGGTTAGGTAAGGTTAGGTTAAGTAAGGTTAGGTTAGATCTGCCACAACAACAGCATCTGAGAATCCGGTCAGTCCAGATGTATTCACTCAAACTCGTTCAACACTGGAAGAAGACAACCTGAACTTACCACTTTAACTCAGGGAAAACACCGCCTGTCGCATCTGGCTAGGACTGAAGAGAGAAAGAGTAGGAGAGAAATGTAGTTAGAAATGAAGAGAGAGAGAGAGAGAGAGAGAGAGAGAGAGAGAGAGAGAGAGAGAGAGAGAGATGACGGAAGGAAAATTGAAAATATAGAATGAGAAGAGGTCAAGACGTGGAGAATGTTGACGTTTTTACAGGTTAATCCGTATTGATCCATTTGTGCACCCGGATTCCTTGGATTAATATATCTCGATCCAGTTTAAAATTTTACACTCCAGGCAGCGCCGATGTGTTTTCGCTCCCACGCTGTTTTTCCCCCCGCCTTTAAAAACGTATTTTTAAAATTAGGACGCATATTGATGAGCGCTTTAGAATTTCGTGTAAAATTTCCGAGCCGCTGACTGGCACGATGGAAAAAAAAAAATATGCCTCCGCTCCAAATTGCTAAGGTGTTTTTTTTTTATTGTGTGTGGAGGCTGGGAGTGACATATGAATGCTCACCATCTGCATCATATTATGTTTCTTTTATGTCTAACGCCATTTTATCGATTCGAGGTTGGCGATGGATGTGTAATTCTCGTATTTGAGTAAAGATGGATGTATATATATCTGGCCGAGGGTGACGTCACGCGCGTGTGTCAATTTACCCTACCGACACTGTTGTTTGGTACCCGCGGTGTGTGTGTGTGTGTGTGTGTGTGTGTGTGTGTGTGTGTATTTCCTTGTTATTACTTAGATAATTATATGAATCAAATGTCCAATCTAGTTTTCCAGGGTAGGGGATGGTGGGGGGGAGAGTTATGGTTAATGCTGATGATTGGTGGTGTGGTCGTGTCGTGTGGTGGTGTGGTCGTGTGGTGTGGTCGTGGTGTGGTGGTTGGGAGGGGGTAGTGGTAGTCGTGGAAAAAAAAAGAGGGGGGATGGGGTGAAGTTTTTGTAGATGAGAGAGAGAGGGGGGGGGGGGGTGGCAAGGATGATGATGGAGTTATGGAGTGAGAGGGAATCTGTGTTGCTTAGTGGAGTGGGTGAATAGGCAGGAGAGGGTGGGGGAGGGAGTAATTGTATGTATGGCGAGTAGGTGGGGGTGGGTGGGTTGGAGAGGGCGGGATTGGAGGTAGGCGAGAGAGGGATTAATGTTTCAGTGGGAGGGAGGTGAAGGCAAGGAGTGGGAATGAGCATGAGTGGGAAGGTAGGGATGAGGGATTGGATAATGGAAACATGAGGGAAATAGTGTTACACAGGCACGGAGGGAGGGGGCGGGAAGAAGGAAGGAGGACGGAACGAGAGAGAGGAAGGGAGGGAGGGGGTGTGTGGGTGGGCGTGGGTGGTGGATGGGTGTGTGGGTGGGCGTGGGTGGTGGATGGGCGTGGATGGTGGATGGGTGTGTGGGTGGGCGTGGGTGGTGGATGGGCGTGGGTGGTGGATGGGTGTGTGGGTGGGCGTGGGTGGTGGATGGGCGTGGGTGGTGGATGGGTGTGTGGGTGGGCGTGGGTGGTGGATGGGTGTGTGGGTGGGCGTGGGTGGTGGATGGGCGTGGGTGGTGGATGGGTGTGTGGGTGGGCGTGGGTGGTGGATGCGTGGGTGGTGGATGGGCGTGGGTGGTGGATGGGCGTGTGGATGGGCGTAGGTGGTAGGTGGTGGATGGGTGTGTATAGGGGGGGTGGTGGTGGTGTGGGAGAGGTCATAGCAGCGTGATCATTAATTAACCACATAAAAAATGGAAATGGGTGTGGGTTAATGGGCGCGGCTGGGTAATGACCGTGAATACACAAGAGCGAATTATAGCAATTGCTGTTGGAAAAACTGTGTGCCAATCCGCCGGCAAAATGTATTTTCCCGGGGCCTAGTTATATTATATAATTAATTAATACGATAAAGCGCTGGGTGATGTGGAAATGTCAAAATATATATATTTTGTTGGCATTGTTTCGGAAGTGTTAGTTGGGTGTTTCAATTGTTGCCGAATAGTAGGGTTTTTTCCGCGAGGGTATATTTTATAAACATACACACGAGAGAGAGAGAGAGAGAGAGAGAGAGAGAGAGAGAGAGAGAGAGATCGTAATACCAGATAAGTCGAACCAGCGATTATCCCTAAAAAAAGTCGTCCTGGTGATTAGATACCCCTCCTCTGGGAAGTAATTATATGCAGCGTGTTCCAGACATACATATACATAAATGACTATGACCATAAGACTGTCAACAAGTCTATGGACATAAAACATAAAATATCAAGACCTATTTGAATTAAGTGTTAACACTCGAGTGGGTCTGTTGTCACTCCACAAGTGACACGAATGTACATCTCAGACAGGTAGGATTCACAGTCGATGTTTGGGGTCGGCATTATTGGTGACCACCTTATTGACCCATATCTGCTGCCCCAGCGACTGACAGGTGAAACATACACACATTTTCTTGGCGATACGTTGCCAGTGATGCTTGAGGATGTGCCCATCAGGATACGTCAACAACTGTGGTACACTCAACAAAAACCTCTCCAACACCTGGGCACGATGGGTGTGAGAATGAGCAGAATGGGGCTGGTCATCTCGGAATGGTTTCAGATTCTTCCTTCATTTCTCAGATTGCATAGTTCTTATAGCGTGCGAGAAGCTTTTGGTGAGAGTCTACAGTACATGCATGATGTTGCCCCAACTCATTTTGCACTAGTAACAACGGAATTCCTAAATGTTGGGTATCCTGGCAGGCGTATAGGGCGCGGAGGCTCTATTCCATGGAAACCTGGATCACCTAACCTAAATCCCCTTGACTTATACTTGTGGGGTCACGTTAAAAACAAATTACATGTTACAGAAGTACCGACTCGTGAGGAATTGTGGCGCCGAGTGCAAGACAGTGTCACAAGCATTCACAACTCTCCTGTAGCCTTCAAACGGGTACGACAGTCACTTTTGCTACGGGCTGAAACCTGCATTCAGGAAGAGTGCCGCAACTGTGAACATTTACTTTAAAATCCGTATCAAATTGTATATGAATGTAAACAAACTGTACAAGCAATACTGAATATTTCATGAATACATCGTAGAGTTTATCACATTCCAACACCAACTGCCATATGTTAGGAAACTATGGTCATTAAGTCATTTATCCTTATGTACAGTTTGTCTCAGGAATACACCCCCAGAATTATGAAACGTATTTATGAAACACCCTGTATAGTAGAATGAGAAATAATTATTGAGGCTAGGAAATGATTATACTGGTTAGGAAAATATGATAAAGGCTGGGAAATAATTATATAGACTGGTAAATTATTAAATATGAATTAATTATGTAGGGAGTGAAATAATTAGATAAATTGGGAAATAAATATACGATATAAGTGGGAAATAATGAGCTAAACCGAGAAATAATGATAAAAGATAGGAAATAATTGGGGAATTATTATTCAAAATAGGAAATAATTGTATAAGATGGGAATTAAATATAAAAGATGGGAAATAACTGCATAAACTGGGAAATAACTGCATAAACTGGGAAATAATTGCATAAACTGAGAAATAATTAGATGAACCATGAAGTAATGATATAACCTGGGAAATAAATATATAGGCTGGGAAATAATTATGTAGAGTGAGTGAAGGTGGTGCCGCTGTGGTGAATTTGATGATAGAGTTAACGCGTTATATAATTACTTGGCTGAAATTGAAGCGAAATTGAACACGTTGTACTGCAAGAGAAGAATGATGTAGCATATAATGGTCAGCGGGTGTTAACATATAGCAGGTGTTAACATATAGCAGGTGTTAACATATAGCAGGTGTTAATATATAGCAGGTGTTAATATGTAACAGGTGTTAACATATAGCAGGTGCTAATATATAACAGGTGTTAATATATAGCAGGTGTTAATATATATCAGGTGTTAACATATAATAGGTGTTAACATATAACAGGTGTTAACATATAGCAGGTGTGAACATATGGTAGGTGTTAACATATAGCAGGTGTGAACATATAGCAGGTGTGAACATATAGCAGGTGTTAACATATAACAGGTGTTTACATGTAGTAGGTGTTAACATATAGCAGGTGTGAACATATAACAGGTGTTAACATATAGCAGGTGTGAACATATAGCAGGTGTTAACATATAGCAGGTGTTAACATATAACAGGTGTTAACATATAACAGGTGTTAACATATAGCAGGTGTGAACATATAGCAGGTGTTAACATATAGCAGGTGTGAACATATAGCAGGTGTTAACATATAACAGGTGTTAACATATAACAGGTGTTAACATGTAGTAGGTGTTAACATATAGCTGGTGTTAACATATAGCAGGTGTTAATATATAGCAGGTGTTAATATGTAGCAGGTGTTAACATGTAGTAGGTGTTAACATATAACAGGTGTTAACATATAACAGGTGTTAACATATAACAGGTGTTAACATGTATTAGGTGTTAACATATAGCTGTTGTTAACATATAACAGATGTTAACATATGTTATAGCAGGTGTTGGCGTATGTTAACATACATCATGAGAGAAGAAAATATTTTATATGAAAATATATACATAGCTGAAAGGAGGAAGAACAGTACTGTATGTGTAAGGTTTAAAATACAACTTTACTATCTGTCTTCCACGCCGCCGCTTGTAATTTGTGTTCTTTTATTGCATGAAATCTGAGTAAGGGTCATGGAAGAACTATGTTGGGTACACATTAAACACTGAACCTTTTGTCATATCTCAGGAACTGTTGGATGAAACGCTTCAAATTTGTTATGGAGAATATTTGTAGGATCTTCATCGTTCATAAAATAAAATCACGAGATGAACAGTGAAGTGACATCCTCAGTGTTGGGTGTCCCGTCCCGATGACAGTGGCAGGGGGTGAGGTAGACAGTAGAGTGGCAGGGGGTGAGGTAGACAGTAGAGTGGCAGGAGGTGAGGTAGACAGTAGAGTGGCAGTGGGTGAGGTAGACAGTAGAGTGGCAGGGGGTGAGGTAGACAGTAGAGTGGCAGGAGGTGAGGTAGACAGTAAAGTGGCAGGGGGTGAGGTAGACAGTAGAGTGGCAGGGAGTGAGGTACGCCATCTTGTTTGTGTTGTATGAGCACCAGTCCTGCCTGATAGAGGGGCCTGGTGATACAACTCATGACCAGTAATACAAACTCATGGCCGGATTAAAATTTACCGTTCATATATCACGTAATTTTTTTGGTACTGGGAGTCACCCCAATATCTGCCTTTTCTGACCTAACTGATATTTGTGCTTTGTTATGTTTCAAGTATTTGTTTTTCCCGGATTAGTTGACCGTTTCTGACACCAGCAGGAGTAGAGTACAGGTTTTGGTCAGGATTTCACACTAGTTAGGACTCAGTTTCATACCAGTTTGGACCTGGATTCACACCAGTTAGGACCTGGATTCACACTAGTTAGGACCCGGATTCACACTAGTTAGGACCCGAATTTACATTCACTAATTGACATATTCTAGAAATACTATAACTAGAGTCATGACTAGTGTATGTAACGACCTAGAATTCTCACTCAAAGAACTTAATTGTTTTAGAACAGTAATACATAAGTAACATCACCTACAATAACAACTGCAATAACAACATTACCAGTTAAGAGTCTTGGTACATAGAATCAATACGAATCAACACCCAATCCCTGATCCTTGAAGATTCGTATGCCGTGCCCCCCCCCCCCCCCTTTCCCATCCCTTGGTGAAACTGCACTTGAAAAACAAACACGAATCCCTCACGTAAAAACAAAATATAAATCAGTTTGGTTAGTAATGGCTGTGGGCGGGAGGGTGATTTGGGTAAACTAAAAGCAGCCAAGAATACACCCATCCACCCTCCATCCATACGTCCATCCGTCCGTCCGTCCGTCCGTCCATCCATCCATCCATCCGCCCGCCCGCCCGACCGTCCAAACACTCATGATTCCACCATCTTGTTTTAGACACGCCCTGCCATGGTCAACTAGCCTGGATTTTTTTTTTTTTTTTACTGTATGCATGTAGATTACAATTTTAATCTCAGGCATATTTTTTTTTCTCTTTTTCTGTTTAACTTTTATGAAGGCATGAGTGGTGTGTGGTGTGTGGGGTGAAGTATGTGGTGTGTGGAGTGACGCTTGTGGTATGTGTGGGTGAGGTGTGTGGGGTGAGGTGTGTGGGGGTAGGGGTGCGTTACATCTCATTTCATTGAAGAGAAATCGCACGAGTTTAGGAGAATGTTGTGTCATAATGAACCGAGCTAGTCTCTGCTGGTACAAAAGTCATCTTCCATTAAAACTGATTTGGGGGGATGTGTGTGGTTCGTTGTGTGGTTCGTTGATGGTGTCGTTGGTTTTGTGTTTCGTTCGCTGGTTGTGTTGTTGTTGATTGATTGTATATTTCGTGGATCATGTGTTGTTTTTTGTATTCATTGTTTCGTTGATTGTGTCTATTTCATTGGTTCGTGTTAAGTCGTTATTTTATGTTCCATTAGTCATCTGTTTTCTTGACCAAACATTTTTTTTTAAATTATTCATCAACAAATATTTTAACCAATAACATAATAGAATAATAATTTGATATTTACATTTAATTAGTAATATTAGATAATATCAGTAATCATAAATAGAAAGTTATTGTGTATAAATTAATTATGTATAAACTCTCGATTATGTAAGATTGTTTATGATAGTGAGTGAGAACTTATGACAACATAGGTCTCGTGGGACAATGACAGGCACTGAACTCGATCTTCTTTCATTCCCCAACTTGAAAAGACGGATCAATACAAAATAAATCAATACAAATTTCAATGAAAATAACTTCGTGTTTCAGATAGAACTTTGTGACTCTACATCCGGTTGTGCTCAAAGGGGAAAAATATTCAGGGAAAAAAAATCTACGAACATGTTTTCTTTTGTACCCTTATTAAAAAAAATCATAATAATCACGGTTAGATGATCATGAGCATCATCGTTCGGTAGTGACTCGTGGGAGACGACCCCTTGACATACGGAGGAGGTCACCCCCCCCCCCCCCCTCTCAACCTCCTTACCTCCTTTCCTCTGTCAGCGGCTTACGTCTTGGCAACACCTCCCTCCTCTTTGTCCTCCTCCTCCTCCTCCTCCAGGGGATCCCAAGGAGGAGTAGGAGGATGAGTCCCTCGTCCTCATTAGCGAGGTGTTGGATACCTCTCTTCCTCCACCTCCCTATCCTCTCCTTCCCCTTGTCCCCCTTAGCCTTCCTCCTCCTCCTCCTCTTTCTCGGTGTCGTTAAGTCTTTTGGAAACCTTTCTGGTATAGTCCTACACACACACACACACACACACACACACACACCTACCTCTCTTATAGTGTGGGGGAGAGAGTGACGGATCGACTTAGAGAAAGAGGGTAACGGAGAGAAGAGATGAAAGAGGAAAGACAACAAACGGAAATAAGTAAAATGGTGGGGAAGAGAATATAGAGAACCAATAAATAGCAAACTAGGAGAAATAGAAATAAACAAACAACTAAGGAATGCAAAACGAAACAGAAGAAACGTAAAGGAGGAACCAGAGAAACGAAAGAAGAAGAAAAAAGAGGAAGAAGAGGAAAACTGAAGACTTAAGTTTAGGAGGGATTAGGATAACGAAGGAGTAAGAAAAATCGAAGAAAATGGAGAATTAAGAAGATGGAGAATTTGGAGGGAGACTTAAATGTTTTTGTCGTCAAGAGATAGTTCGGATCGGGAGGAATAGAGAGAAACTACGAGACATCAAGTACATGGACTGGAGAGACACACCAACTACAGACTTATTAGGAGAGATATTGAGAGACATCAACTACAGACGTTAAAGAGATATTCAGGCATCATATGTGATCATGGGACGTTAGATATAGACATCGGGGAGATATTGTGAGACATCAGCCGGATATGTCTGGTAGGACGAGACATTGTATGAAAGGCAAGCGGAGTGAGAAATATGGACTGGGCGGAGACAGAATTGTTAGGGAGAGAAAGAGAGAGAGAGATAGATTAAATAACAAGAGTAACATGTTTCAGGAAGAGTATCGACAAAACTCATACCCAAAGCGTTGCCGTGTCACGTGTTGTGTGGTCGACGTTCACCAGAGGGAGGGAAGGAGTGTTTGTAGAGTATTGTAACGCCACACAAAGACTGTCAGAAGTGCGCTAGTCGACCAGATGTTTAGGGGGGAGGGCATCATCGCACTGTATATATATTTAGCAACAGTGACCCCTGACCTCTGATCTCACCTTTTAACCTTTGACTTGAAAATCAGTCCCATGAGTATTGATAAATCTGGGTAACAAGATATCATCATACTGCAGTAACTGTGTGATGGACGGACGGACAGACTAAATTATGTATGCCACCAATCTAACTGTTCGCTGCGGTGGCATGGAAATAAAGATGAAAATAAAATGACAAAAAAACTGGAAAAAGGAGATTGGTGTTGAACCGAGAAGAATACATTTCTATAACAGAAAAAAGGAAATACCCCGTAGTTAGAAAAAAAAAAGGGCGAAAGATATATTGTCTCAAATAGAAACAAAAGGGGATGGAAAGAAGAGAAAAAGGAATTGGTTGGAAAAATGGAAAAGGTTGCTGTCAGGTGTAAAAAAAGAAAGTGTTTGGTAAAAATGTAAAAAGACTGATGTCTGCCACGCTGACGGTATCGTCGCCACAATCCTGCAGTATAGCATCGGGTGTTTACTTCTAGAGGCGGAGGACAGCAGTGCCCCTCCTCCCCCCTTCAGGAGCTATGTGGAGGTCCTGCACAAGTGGCTTCTCCTAGGTGTGACGTCCTCCTCTTGTTTACATTCTTGGAGACCGAAGCTGTATAGAGACCCAACACTGTAATGTCTCCTGGGTGTGAAGGTATCCTCCTGTTTACACGAAGCTAAATTGTCGCTAAATAAAGAGAAGTGTTGTACTGTAGCTGTTAATTGAGGAGGCGTGTGTCATGGTGTGTGTAAAAGAGAACTTAATCTGACCTAACCTAAGCTAAGCTAACCCAACCTAACCTAACCTAAGCTAAGTTAACCCAACCTTACTTTACCTAACGTAACCTAACCTTACTTTACCTAACCTAACTTAACCTTACCTTACCTAATCTAATCTAATCTAATGTAGTCTAACTTAGCCTTACCTTACCTTACCTTACCTTACCTTACCGTGGGTTCCTATATTTAGGTTTCTGTGAAATTATGTCCTTGGGTTCTGTCCATGAGTTCTATCCGTGGGTTCTGTCCATGAGTTCTGTCCATGAGTTCTACCCGTGGGCTCTATCCATGGGTTCTGTCCATGAGTTCTATCCGTGGGCTCTATCCATGGGTTCTGTCCGTGAGTTCTATCCGTGGGTTCTACCCGTGGGCTCTATCCATGGGTTCTGTCCATGAGTTCTATCCGTGGGCTCTATCTATGGGTTCTGTCCATGAGTTCTATCCGTGGGCTCTATCTATGGGTTCTGTCCATGAGTTCTACCCGTGGGCTCTATCCATGGGTTCTGTCCATGAGTTCTATCCGTGGGCTCTATCTATGGCTTCTGTCCATGAGTTCTATCCGTGGGCTCTATCTATGGCTTCTGTCCATGAGTTCTACCCGTGGGCTCTATCCTTGGGTTCTATCCGTGAGTTCTATCCGTGGGCTCTATCCATGGGTTCTGTCCATGAGTTCTATCCGTGGGTTCTATCCATGGGTTCTGTCCATGAGTTCTATCCGTGGGCTCTATCTATGGCTTCTGTCCATGAGTTCTACCCGTGGGCTCTATCCTTGGGTTCTATCCGTGAGTTCTATCCGTGGGCTCTATCCTTGGGTTCTATCCGTGAGTTCTATCCGTGGGCTCTATCCATGGGTTCTGTCCATGGGTTCTGTCCGTGAGTTCTACCCGTGGGTTCTATCCATGGGTTCTGTCCATGGGTTCTGTCCGTGAGTTCTACCCGTGGGTTCTGTCCATGGGTTCTGTCCGTGAGTTCTACCCGTGGGTTCTATCCATGGGTTCTGTCCATGAGTGTTGAGGTTCTAATGGTTCCTTTCTTCTTGTAACTGGTTGACTCGTAACAGAACAGTAATTGTCTTCACGTGTTTTACTTCTTTAGCTCTCATCATTATTTATCTTCACGTTTCTCTCCTCATTAACTCTTCTCATCATTATCCTCACACGTTTTTCTTTGTCTTTTTGTCTCATTATCTTCACGTATTTGTTTGTTTCTCTCCTTATTAACTTCACGTCTCTCCCTCTCATCATTATCCTCACGCGTTTTACTTTGTCTTCTTTCTTTCACCATTATCCACGTGTTTTCTTTGTCTCTCTCTCTCTCTCTTTTCCCTTCCATCATTATCTTTATGTCATTGTACTGTGAGCAATGTGTTAATTATTATGAATGTGTTCTTCCAATAAGGTTAATGTGTCTTGTTTAATCTCTCTTCTCTTTGTTCTTCTTTATTTCTATTTTTATTATGTTTTCTTATTCCCATAACCCTGTCTCCCCTTTTGTTATCCTTCCTTGTTTCTGAGTTATTATCATCCGTTCTTGTTCTTCTTCTTCTTGTTCTTCTTGTTCTTCTTGTTCTTGTTCTTCTTATTCTTCGTTTCACGGTTTAACGAGTTCATTTATCCTCAGTCATAAAGCTGGTTGTTGTTGTCTGCTGTCTGTTTTCTTGTCTGCTGTCTTCTATCTACTGTTGCCTGCTGTCTTCTACCTACTGCTACCTGCTATCTTCTGTCTGCTTTGGGAGTGAGAGGTAAGGGATCATAGAACACTGCTTTTTAGGACATCTTCTTAACCATCAAAATTATTATTATTATTATTATTATTATTATTATTATTATTATTATTATTATTATTATTGATTCCTTATTTTCTTCTTATTTAATTGGGTTTTCTTCCTCCTCGTGTGGCTCTTGTTTCATATTTTTAACAAACTCATTTTTCCTGTCCCATAAAGAGTGGTTTAGCTGCCTCTTGCCTTCTTGTCATCCTCCCTTGCTTGATAAATGTTGTTTCTGTCTTCACTACTGCTGTCCTTATTATTATTATTATTGTCTTTCTCCCTGTTATTGTTCTCTCCAGTGTTGTCTTCCCCCACTATCTCCCCACCACTATCCTCCCCATTATTTTCCCACCACTACCCTCCCCATTACTGTTTTTTTTTTCTCCACCACTACCCTCCCCAGTACATAGTTCCTCCACGACCACCACTACGACCACCACCACCACTACGACTACCACCACCACCACTACGACCACCACAAACCAACAAAAATAACAAACATCATTAATAAGAAACCAAATACAAGAAACCAACTCAGAAGAAAACATTTAAAATTACCCTAAACTTTGACCACAAAACTACAAACATCATTTCATTAGAGAACAAACATAAGAAACCGTCTCCAGTAAAAGAAAACACATCAATATATCCCTTCCTACACCCCCCTCCCTCCCCCATATTATTAAAGAACAGTAGTTATTAGAGACACATTTTAAAAAACAGTTATCATTCTAGTCCTCGTATAAATATCCCTAGTTACCCCTCCAATACCTCCGTTTTCTTTAAGATGGAATTCGAAACTGACAACAATTTTATTTAGTTTTTTTAATATTTTGTTTTTCTATTTTTTTCTGAATGATGATGACAGATATTAATTTATGACATTAATTTATGGCATTTTATTTACGTTTTTGTTCTCTTATTTATAACTTCTTTCTTTTTTTTATTTCATTTTAAAAATTTACTCCCCAAGAGAAATGAAGCAACAAGGGAGTAAATGATAGAATATATGAAGGAAAGATAAGATAAAAGAATGAATAACAAGTGAAGATAGAATGAATTGATAAATATATGGATTAAAAATAACAAGATATATATATTATTATTATTTTTTTTTACGTATTTATGGAATCATGGTTAAGGCAAGAGTGAATCGTCGTCAGTAGGAAATTCCTCCATCAGTTATATCAGTTATATAATGTTGGTCAAAGGTCATTTATACGATAAGAATTGGTTGTGTTTTGTGAGATTGGATTATTATTATTCTTCTTATTATTATTATTATTATTATTTATTCTCTTTTGAGTGTTGCATGGACTTCTCGGTTTGACAGAGACTGGGGCGGGAGGGGGGGGGGGGATCTCAAGACGGAGGAGGTGTGAGAGACCCCAGGGAAGGATATCTGAAGAAGGGGTGAAGGGGAGGGGGAAGGGGGAGGAGGAGGAGGTGGTGGTGGTGGTTGAACAATAACCCAAAAACCGGAGGGGAGGAAGACGGTGGAGGTATTGTTTGAGGTCGTCTTCTTGTTTCTCGCAGGCTCCTCCTCCTCCTCCTCCTCCTCACTCATTGACTCGACTCTCTCTCTTCCTACCACTCACCATGACTCTTACCTCAGTGTCCCCCTCTCTCACATTGACTCTCTCTCTCTCTCTCTCTCTCTCTCTCTCTCTCTCTCTCTCTTCCTTGATTTTTGGTTTGTCCGAAGTAATTTTTTTTCTTACGTCCTGCAATACGGGTGGGACGGTTTTGTATCTGTTTGTCAATCTGTCCGTCCGTCCGTCAGTAACGTACGCACTTACCGTCTCAACTATGTTTGTTCGGGGGGGGGGAGATTATGCAAAAAAAATATCTTACGTCGAGAGTGAAATATCGAATTTTTAAGTTGTTGTTGTAAGATTATATTTTGCATGTTGTTTTGTTTTTATTATATTTATCCTTTTCTTGTTTTTGATTTTATTCTTCTAATCTTCTTCCTTATGCGTTTCTGCTCCTATTATTTTTTTTTCCTCTTCTTCTTTGACATTCTCCTCATCTTAGTGTTCTTCGTCTTCTTCCCCTCCTGGTATCATCTCCTTCCCTTTATTTCTCTTTCTCCTCATTCTTCGTCTTTGCTATCCTCTTCCCATACCAATTCCTCCTCATTCTATTTTGTTCCCTTCTCCTCCTCCTTTCCTCCTCCATTGCCCCCCCCCCTCTCCTTCCCCCTCTCATACTTGGCACCACCGTTCACCCCTCCTCCTCCTCCTTGTCCCCTCCTCAGCACTAGATGGAGCAAGAGGGATATTAAAATTTTGGGCGTTATAAGAGCGTAGGGGACGATGATCTCTCCAGGGTAACTGTCTACTCGAGTACAGGACGCCCCAGCTACACTCCCCCTTTCCCCTTCGTTCTTGTCCTCCTGCTCCCTCATTCTTTTTCCTTTATGTCTCCTCTTTGGTAGAAGTGCTCCTTACCAGTACGGCCCTAATGGTGTGGCCACGTCGATGCGGCCCTCTTGGTGGCATCAGTGACGGGCTGTGTACCCTCATCTGGCCACGTCGCTACAGGTTAATGAAGACACAACCTTCAGCCACTTCTCTACGGTCTCACGTCAAGGCCACGATCGCTGCGTTTAATGACACTCTGTCCTGGACCTCACGACCGTCCACGACCCCATGGTGGTATACGACCTCATGACAATTTACGATCACATGATTTTACAGCGTTCCTTCTCTTCCCTCGACGGCCCGTGACCACAAAACGGTGTACGACCACACAACGGCTCATGACCCCACGATGGCCCATGACCCCACGACGGCCCATGACCCCACGACGGCCCATAACCACACGACGGCCCACGACCCCACGATGGCTCACGACGGCCCACGACCCCACGACGGCCCATTACCCCACGATGGCCCACGATCCTCCTCCATAGGGCAAAATCTGAAATCCATAGGGTACGTTCCAGGTTGAAGACGCTAGGGCTGCCGTAAGTTATAGAAGAGACAAGTGTGTATCCAACCATGAGATTTAGTACCATTGACAAGTTATGAGGCAGAAGTGGTAGTGGGCCCGGTAATGTAAGGCGGGGTAAGAGGGAGGGTGGGTGGCGGCAGGTAGGGTAGAGAAGACGAAAAGGGAGTAGGAAAGATAGTGACGAAAGAGAAGGGTGGGAGAGATGGGGACGAAAGAGAAGGGTGGGAGAGATGGGGACGAAAGAGAAGGGTGGGAGAGATGGGGACGAAAGAGAAGAGTAGGAGATAGAGGGAAGAAAGAGAAGGGCAAGAGATAGGGACAAAACGAATATTAAGAGGGGATAAATAACCAAAGGAAACAAGACAGAAGAGAATAACGGGAATAAAGAAAGGAAAATGGGAGAATGAAGAATACGAGAATAAATAAGAAAAAAGAAAAACCTAACAAACAGGAAGGACTGATGATGATGATGATAATGAGTGTAATAATGAGAAATAAACGAGAGAAAGGAAATACCAATGGAGGTAAATGAAAGAACAAAAATAGATAATGAGAAAGAAAGGAGTGAGAAACGAATTTGATAATGGTAGATAAATTAGGAATTGTATTAATTTTAAGTAGATGAGAAATAAAGAAGACAAAATAGGGAAATAAAGGAAGAAACAAATAATAATTGGAAATAATAATAAAATGAGTGATAATGGGAAATACGTGAACGATAAATGCGATAATGAGAAATTAATGAAAGCAACGAAAGTAATAATGAGAAAGAGAACGATAGATAACGACAATAATAGGACAAAGAGAGGGATAATTAAGAGTGATTAAGCAAAATGGGGAATAATGGAAAATAAATGAGAGAAATGGATGAAATAATGGCTAATTGATGAGAGGGAGAGAGTGGGCGTTGCATTGTGTGAGAGAGGAGACACAGATGAGAGGGAGAAAGTGGGAGTTGTGTTTGAGAGGGCGTTGCGTGTGTAAGAGGTAGGGAGGGGGTGCATGAGAAGGAAAGGGTAAGTTGCGTGTGTTAGAGGGGAGATACACGAGAGGGAGAAAGTGGGCGTTGCGTGTGTGTGTGAGGGGGAAACACAGATGAGAGGGAGAATGAGCAGCACGGACGGTAAATGGGAGTGACGAGACAGGAATTGTGAGTGGTAACAGATGTGACGGCTGGGTGCCAAGGGAGAGAGGGGGGGGGGGAGAGAAAGGGAGCAAGGATGCGATAGAGAGGGGGAGGGAAGGGTGACTTGAAGGATGAGAGAGAGAGAGAGAGAGAGAGAGAGAGAGAGAGAGAGAGATGGTCCGTCTGTAGGAATCCAGTGTTCTGCCTTAATGGATCCTGGCACGACACACGTCCCCGTTCCCACACCCTCCCCCCTTCCGTCCCTCCCACAGACCCCTCCCACACGCCCTTCCATGTCCCTACCAGCTCCCCCCTCCCCCCTTTACACCACTTCCACGAGAGGGGAGGAGGGGGGGGGGGAGGAAGACATGGAAGAAAAGGATAACAGTATATGAGTATTTGGTTAAGAACAGGGAGGAGGAGGAGAAGAAGAAAGAAAGTAGCGGTGAGGAAAAGGTAGATAAGAAAATGCGTGTAAATGAAGAAAGAACAGGGAGGTGGAGGAAAGCAGGAGAGTCATATCGAAGAAGAAAGAACAAGAAGGGGAGGAAAAGAAGTTGAAGACAGTTTAAGAGACGTATCCAGGAAGAAAGAATAAGGAAGCGGAAGAAAAAAAAACAAATGTGATGAGGGAAAAAAAGAAGAAAGAGGAAGAAAGTTGAATCAATGAATCCAGGAAAGTAATGGGTCGAATTTAAGACAAGGGAGAGAAAAACAAACTTACGAAGGGGGAGGGAAAAAAATTGAAATTTATAAAGAGGGGAAACGAAAGAAAAAAAAATAAGATAGGAGAGAAGTTTGAAAGTTATAAGGAGGAGGAGACTAAAAATGGGGATTGAACGACGGAGGAAGTGACGTCAGAAGGTGTCGCTAGAGGGCCATTGGCCATATGTAACCAAATGTGTGTGACAATGGTGCCAGCGCAGGGCCCAAGTGTTGCCACCAGTGAGTATATCACCGCCACTGCTAAGGGATGTCATTGCCACCAACGAGGATGGTACCTGTACTACCACCTGCCACCAAATGTGCTACCACCTCAACCAGTGCCACCACCACCAGCAATATATCACCACTACCACCAGTGCCACTACCACCACTGTTACCACTACTATTACCACCAATACCTGACACACAACCCTGCTTTAGTGTGGCTGAAATAAATGATTTAGTTCCGTTAGTGGCATGATGATAGGCAGCGAGGCTAAACATATACCCGGGTTAAGTAAATAATCATCCCGTACACTACACTGCCTGTCCAAACTGCTGGTAATTATACTTGCAAATCTCTCACTCTGTCCTAGAGATCACGTGGCCCGTTTCTTGTGGCTCTACCCTACCCTACCCTACCCTACCCTACCCTACCCTACTCTAATCTACCCTAACCTAACCAGACTTAACGTAACGTAACCTTTCTTAACCTTACATAACCTAACCACGAGGACTGGAGGCCTCTTATGGTTAAGTTAATTTAAGTTAAGCTAGATTAGGTTAGGTTAAGTGAGGTTAATATTTTTGTTTAGTTTGAGTCTCTTAGGTTAAGTTAGGGTAGGTTAAAGTTAGGTTAGGTTAAAGTTAGGTTAAGTTAGATTCTTTGAGGTGTGTTAAGACTTGTGACACTCGACAAAACATTTCTATTGTACCTACGACAAGCGGCAACTCGTGGTAACTCCTAGTAAAGTGATAGTAACTCATGGTAACTCCTAGTAAAGTGATGGTAACTCATAGTAACTCCTAGTAAAGTGATGGTAACTCCTAGTAAAGTGATGGTAACTCCTAGTAAAGTGATAGTAACTCATGGTAACTCCTAGTAAAGTGATGGTAACTCGTGGTAAGTCCTAGTAAAGTGATGGTAACTCATAGTAACTCCTAGTAAAGTGATAGTAACTCATGGTAACTCCTAGTAAAGTGATGGTAACTCATGGTAACTCATGGTAAAGTGATGATAACTCATGGTAACTCCTAGTAAAGTGATGGTAACTTGTGGTAACTCCTAGTAAAGTGATGGTAACTCATGGTAACTCCTAGTAACGTAGTATTTGTGTTTCATCGCGTCTCTTTCCCTTTATTCCCTTCCTTCTCTTCTCTCCCTTCCCTTTTCCCTTCTTTATCTCTCTTCCCCAGCCTTCTTCCTCCCATCTTCCTCCCCATTTCCCTTCCCTCCTTTTTCCAGTACATCCTTTCCACCCCATTCCAATTTTTCTCCCCTTCGTTATTTCCATCTCCCTCTTACTATCCCTCTCACTCTTCCCATCCCCCATCCCTCTCACTCCCCCCCCCCCCATCCCTCACTCCCCCCCTCCCTTCTCCCCCTACATATGTTTGGGGGGGGGGGGGGTGTGGAATGACTTTAATACAATTATATGCAATAAAAATATCCTTTGTGAGTTAGGGCCTGACGTAGTTAATGTCGAAATTAAAAAACTCGTGAGATTTATGTTGCAGCAATTGGGTAGTTACGTGATTATTGCAATTATGACAATATTTACAAGAATGGTGAATATGTAATGTGAATGTTGCAGTGAACGCAGGGCTCCGTGCATCTCTCTCTGTCTCTCTCTCTCTGTCTCTCTCTCTCTCTCTCTCTCTCTCTCTCTCTCTCTCTCTCTCTCTCTCTCTCTCTCTCTCTAAATGTTGGAACAACTATTTGAATAATTGATAATGATGAAATATAAAGTAAAAATTATGATAAATTTATAATAATAATAATAATAAACAAAACAACAACAATAATAACAACATAAAAACAATAATAATTGCAATAATTATCAAGCGTTAAATACTGGCTCGTTTTACCTATGAAAAAAAAATGCTTCAGTATATCAGCTGCCTGTGTGTGTGTGTGTGTGTGTGTGTGTGAATATATCTGCATGTGTGTGTGGATGTAAAAAAAAAAGAAAAAAAAAGAGATAGTTGGAATTTTATGTTAGCAAAAAAGCGCTTGGCTGCTAAAGTGGATTTCTCCCCAAATGTATATATCGAGTGTGGCGCCGCCCACTGCTGGTCAACACTATCTGGTCCACACATGAAATACTGATTGATTAACGGAGACTCGTTTTTGTTATATTTGTTTAGACAGCACTGGGGAAATTGGAGTTTGCTCCGTGCTGTGTACCGCTGTGTGCCGCTGTGTACCGCTGTGTGTTGTGTACCATTGTGTGCTGTGTACCGCTGTGTGCCGTTGTGTGTTGTGTACCTCTGTGTGTTGTGTATCGCCGTGTGCTGTGTACCGCCGTGTTCTGTGTACCGCTGTGTGCTGTGTACCGCTGTGTGTTGTGTATCGCCGTGTGTTGTGTATCGCCGTGTTCTGTGTACCGCCGTGTTCTGTGTACCGCCGTGTTCTGTGTACCGCCGTGTGCTGTGTACCGCCGTGTGCTGTGTACCGCCGTGTTCTGTGTACCGCCGTGTTCTGTGTACCGCTGTGTGTTGTGTACCGCTGTGTGCTGTGTACCGCTGTGTGATGTGTACCGCTGTGTGCTGTGTACCGTTGTGTGCTGTGTACCGCCGTGTTCTGTGTACCGCTGTGTGCTGTGTACCGCCGTGTTCTGTACCGCTGTGTGCTGTGTACCGCCGTGTTCTGTGTACCGCCGTGTTCTGTGTACCGCCGTGTGCTGTGTACCGCCGTGTACCTGAGGGGCAAGAGGAGGCGATACAACTGAATGAATTCCCTTAGTATAAACGTAAATATATCAATTCTCTATCTTCTCCTTCTTTATCATTCTTATCCTTCTTTCTCCCTTCCCCATGTTACATCAATAATTCCCTCCATCTCCCATCTTCGTAATTCATCTTCTTTGTGTGGTGTTGTTCGCCTCATTATCGTACTTTATGACTTTTAAATCCCATCCTCTTATTAAATTCCTCCATCTTGCTCTCATTATCCCTCTTCTCTCATTTCGACACACACTTCCTCTCCTTCCTCCTCCTCCTCCTTCTCCGTGTGTGTAATCTCTTGCTCTTTTTCTTATTCTCCTTCTTCCTATTCGTTTCTTTTGTCTTAGTTTACGTTATTTGGATAATGTCAATTAAACCTTTGTCTTCTTTTCTCTTGAATCTGTTTCGTTCTTCTCTTCTTCCTTATCTTTATCTACTCTCTTCTCCATCCCCTTCTCGTTCTTTCTCCTCCTCTTCCTTGTCTCCGTCTTTTCTCCTCTCCTTCACCGTCCCCCTTCCTTCTCCTTCTCCCCTTTTCCCTCCTCGTCCTTTTTTCCTCCCTGTTCTTCCTCCTCCCCTTCATTATTCTCACCTCTTCTTCCTCCCCTTTCTCTCCGTGTCCATTATACTCCTCTTCTCTTCCGGGTCTATTCACCTCTTCTTCATTGTCTTCCTCTTATTCCTCTTATACTTTCTCCAGTTTTCTCTTATTCTCACCTCCTCTTTATTACCGTCACCTTCATTGTCTCTTCTTTCTCGTCCTCACCTTCTCTTCATCTCCTCCTCCTCCTTTCCCTTGTCCTCACCTCGTCTCTGTGTCCCCTCGAGTCCTCCTTTGTCCGGGGTCTTGGCTGGTGTCCTCCTCCTCCTCCTGCAGGGTCTTGGCTGAGTGCCATCACAGGGCTGGGTGCTGGGAGGCTGGGGGCTGGCTAGGAAGTATCACTGGTGCCGCACTCAAGCCTTACTATACTCAAGCCTTACTCGTGTACTCAAGCCTTACTCGTGTACTCAAGCCTTACTCATGTACTCAAGTCTTACTCATTCATTTGTTTGATTACTTGCTTACTCACTCTCTTCTTCATTTACTCGATTGCCACTTACTTTCTCAGTCAATTACTTAGTTACTCTTGCTTAATTATTTACTTCCTCGCCTTACTTCCAGATTTACTCACTTGGTTATTCATTTACTCACGTAGTTACTTAATGGTTAGCTTACTTACTCTCCTATTCACTCTCCTACTCACTTTGTTTTGAAGAATGGCTGCTGGTGTAGACACGTGCCTAACGACGTGTTGGTGGGGAGGAGGGGGATGTTATTGGTGGTGACAAGGGGGATATTGTTGGAGTTGGTGACATATTGATGTTGTAGGTGACTTTGTGTTGGTGACGTGATGGTGGTGGTGGAGTATTGACTGTGTGAGGATGCAGTGTATGTGTGTATGGGACGCCTCACCGCCATGTTGCTACGCTTCCGACGGTCCCGCCGCCGCCACTGCTGCTATGAACGCCACACCGCCGGCGCCACCACCATACTCTTCCACCACCACCTCCACCACCCTTTTCTGTCGCCACCACTATATCACACTGTCCCATCATCACCACCACACTATCCCACCACCACTACCGAGGGGAAAGTTTTAAATTGGATAAAATCATGGCTCACCGACAGAACGCAGAGGGTCAGCGTAGATGGTGTTAAATCTGAGTGGGGCCGTGTAACCAGTGGGGTTCCCCAGGGGTCAGTACTAGGCCCACTCTTGTTCATAATGTACATAAACGATCTAGATACTGGGATCAGCAGTGACATAAGCAAGTTTGCGGATGACACCAAAATAGGGCGGCAAATTAATTCAGGGCAGGATGCAAATGCATTACAGGAGGACCTAAATAAACTGCAGGGGTGGTCTGAAAAATGGCAAATGAAATTCAACACCAGCAAGTGCAGCGTACTTAATATTGGAAGAACAAATACTTATAATGTATACAGCCTTAACAACATCAACCTAAAGAAGTCGACTTGTGAAAGAGACCTAGGGGTACTTGTAAGCCCGGACCTACGGCCTAGAAAACAGTGCGTTAATGTTCGAAATAAGGCAAACAGAGTATTGGGTTTTATATCTAGAAGTGTAAGTAACAAGAGTGCAGAGGTCTTATTGCAACTATATCTTGCGCTAGTCAGGCCGCACCTCGATTATGCGGTTCAGTTCTGGTGCCCCTATTATAGAATGGATATAAATTCACTAGAGTCGTTGCAGCGAAGAATGACAAAAATGATTCCGGGACTTAGAAACCTTCCATATCAGGATAGGTTAAAGAAACTTAACTTGCATTCCCTAGAAAGACGAAGAGTGCGGGGAGATATGATAGAAGTATTTAAGTGTGTGAAAGGAATCAATAAAGGGGATATAGATAAAGTTCTTATAATATCCGAGCAGGATAGGACTCGGAGCAACGGATTCAAGTTGGGTAAGTTTAGGTTTAGGAGGGAGATAGGAAGAAACTGGTTCACAAATAGGGTGGTGGACGAGTGGAACAAGCTTAGCAACTTTGTAGTAAGTGCGGGAACTCTGGAAAGTTTCAAAAGGAGGCTAGATAGATTCATGGGTGATGGAGAGTGGTAGTAGCTCTCGACAGGAGCTGCCATGCACAGGCCAACCGGCCTATTGCAGACTCCTTATTTTCTTATGTTCTACCACACTGTCCCACTACCACAGCAACAACAATCACCACAGACACTCACCACACCAAAGAGCACCAGCCTCCTCAACAACCCGTAACGTGATCACTAACTCAACCTACAAGTGTCCTAATTACAGGTGTGGGTGTGGCCAGAGTGTTATTACAGAGGGTGGAAATTCGATGAGTCTAGACGGACACAGGGGGCGGAGGAGACTCACGTGACCCAGGGAGTTAAAGGGAGACTCACGTGACCCAGGGAGTTAAAGGGAGACTCACGTGACCCAGGGAGTTAAAGGGAGACTCACGTGACCCAGGGAGTTAAAGGGAGACTCACGTGACCCAGGGAGTTAAAGGGAGACTCACGTGACCCAGGGAGTTGAAGGGAGACTCGCTGACACCCAGGACAAAAACGGGATTAAAGTTCTCGGGGTGGGATGAAGAAAGACGAACAGACACTCCCTATGTGTACAGCCCCGCACAATAATCTTAGGACACTTATAGTCTTGCAGAAACCCCAGGAAACCCATAGGAACCTTGTTTAGCTGAGATAGAACCCAGAGAAACCCATAGGAATCTTGTTTAGCTGAGATAGAACCCAGAGAAACCCATAGGAACCTTGTTTAGCTGAGATAGAACCCAGAGAAACCCATAGGAATCTTGTTTAGCTGAGATAGAACCCAGAGAAACCCATAGGAACCTTGTTTAGCTGAGATAGAACCCAGAGAAACCCATAGGAACCTCGTTTAGCTGAGATAGAACCCAGAGAAACCCACAGGAACCCCTTCTAAGCCCAGAAAGATTTTAGACAAGCCCACGGGGATTCTAATTAAACCCTGAAAGAACCCAAAGAAACCCTCAGGGATTCCACCTAGGGCTTACGGAAGACCCAGAGATTATATACCTCGCTCACCTGGTGGTAGTTAATGACCTCCTCCATGGCCCCCCTAATGAACCAGGTGGTGGGTGAGGGAGGGATCAATCACATGAACTTCTCCTCTCCTTCCTCTCTCCTTCCTCTCTCCTTCCTCTCTTCTCCTCTCCTTCCTCTCTTCTCCTCTCCCTCCTCTCTTCTCCTCTCCTTCCTCTCCTCTCCTCGTGCCAACCGACTATGTTACTTTCCCAGACAAGCGGCAGGGACTAAGTGATCCATCAGAACCCTAGAGAAACCCAGAGAGCTCACCGGAACCCACAGAACCCACCGGAACCCACAGAACCCATCGGAACCCAGAGAACCCACCGTAACCCAAAGAAATCCGAGAGAAACCCATACGAAATCAACGAGAACACCAATTAGGCCCAGGATGAACCCAGACACGTGAAGAATAGGCCAGATGCCTCCTCCACCTCCTTTCCTCACCCCCTCACCCCCCTCTCCCTCCCCATCCCCTCAACCCTCCTCATCCTCTCCTAACCCCTCCTCATCCCCTCACCCCTCCCTCCTCCCCCCCCCCCCGCACCAGCTAACTATGCCAGACCCCCTGAGGTTGGCATACTTCACAACTTTCTCCTCATAGGCCAGGTCAACAGTCAACACCCTGCCCCCGCCCCACTCCGCCCCGCCCCGCCCCGCCCCGCCCCGCCCCACTCCGCCCCGCCCCGCCCCGCCCCGCCCCGCCCCGCCCCGCCGGACAAACACTTAGTCGCCTTCTTTTTGCTCCTTGGTTTTATTGGTGCTTTTGTTCGGCAAGAGTGAGTGACGCTTGTAGTGGTGGTGAAGTGCGGTGAGTGATGCTTGTGGTGGTGGTGAGTGAGCTGTGGTGAGTGATGCTTGTGGTGGTGATGAGTGATGTTTGTGGTGTTGGTGAGTGACCCTTGTGGTGGTGATGGGTGGCCCTTGTGGTGATGGTGAGAGACCCTTGTGGTGAGCTGTGGTGAGTGACCCTTGTGGTGGTGATGAGTGGCCCTTGTGGTGATGGTGAGAGACCCTTGTGGTGAGTGATGCTGTGTGTGGGGGGGGGGGGGTGGAGGTGGTGAGTTGTAGTGGTATACACGTATACCATAAATTTACTAAATAATCCTAGTAAATATTAGAGAATCACAGAAAGCTAAATAAAGCACAGTGTTTATTTATGTCTGTGTTCACTATCTATGGCTCCAGTGCATGCCCCCTCCCCCCCTCAAGATAGAACCTTCAGAAGCACACGTATTTTCTGTTTCTTTGTTATGCACAGTCATGGTCTTCAAGGTAGGCTTGAAATCCTGCTTGGTTATGTAAATAGCCTCGAGAATGCTCACCAACATCTCAATGTGGGAAGTCGACCTTCATCTAAAAGCGAAATTTGTGAACTTATGATTTGTAATTTGGTGTGATTATATTTTGCATTTGCACTTAATTTTAGTCGAAAATGAACATAAGTGAACACCCGTGCAGGTCTCAACCAAGGAAGAGGACCCATATCACCTCCACCAACGCGTTTATATGTTATTTTCCTGTAAATGGTCTTATTTTCCATTGAAGAGGAACAGTGGGGTTGTGGATCGCTTGTGGGGTTGGGGGGTCGCTCGTGGGGTTGAGAGTCGCTTGTAGGGTTGTGGGTCGCTCTTGGGGCTGGGGGTCGTTTATGGGGTTAGGGGTCGCTCGTGGGGTTAGGGATCGCTCGTGAGGCTTGGGATCGCTCGTGGGGTTAGGAGTCGCTGGCGGGGTTGGTGACTGTAAGAGAGGCAGTGGGTGGTAATGGAGTGGTATGGTGATGAAGACTCCTGATAATGCCTCTACATGGGCGTGTCTCTCCCTCGCCCGTCATGGTCCGCCCACCACTTGTCTGTTATGGGTGATGGAGTGACTCTATTTATTTATTAGTGTGTGGCGGTACTTTGTCTTTGGCTCAGGAGATTTATTTTAAGGGGGGAGGGCGGCGGTGGGTGGCGTCACTCTTGTGGTGGGTGGCGTCTCTCTTTTAGTGGGTGGGTGGTGTCTCTCTTGTAATGGGTGGTGAGTGGTGGCTCTCTTGTAGTGGGTGGGTGGTAGGTGGCGTCTCTCTTGTAGTGGGTTGTGGGTGACTTCTCTCTTGTAGTGGGTGGTGGGTGGGTGGCGTCTCTTGTGGTGGGTGGTGTCTTGCTCATTAGTGGTGGAATCTTCTTGTTAGTAATGCATGGAAATAGTATCTTGGTAGTAATGGGTGGTGGGTGGCGT